>BGPR01017037.1:0-33358 GCA_013235015.1 Araneus ventricosus
CTGTGTACTTCGTTTCAGTTACATGTGCTATTGCGAGTGATAGGGGAGCTAAAGAAGCTACACAGTGGTCCCACCTTTCTCGATAAAAACCGCACTTAGACACAAAAAATATGGTTGCTTCATTACAGATTACATGCGCCCAATGGAAGGTTAAAAAAAGGTCATAAATGAATGTTTTACTTCGTAAAGCAGGAATCCTTCTTGAATTCGCACACACACAAACCGACATTCAATATCAAATCTGTCGTAACCGGCATCCAAATAACTGACAAAATCAAAATGTTGGTACTTTTGAAGGTATAAGTTTAAATTCAAAATTTAGGCTATCAGATAAAAAAAGAATGTAATATAGGATAGTTAGGCTTAACCCTCCCGCACCGGGCGAGGCGATCCCGGGCGGTCGAAAAATCCCCCTTAACAGCAACGAAGGCCGGTGTGAGGAGGTTGGCTTCTTTTGAGGGGAGGGGAGGTTCTGAGATCGTTTAGGAGAAAGGCGCGTTATAGGGGAGATGCAATTACCCTTGCCAACCACAGCCCATTTCCGTGCGCCTTAAGGGAAGGTTATACCAGGGGTGACCACCCGGTTGGAGAAGTTCAATTCGTGATGTCGCTTCCTCCCAAAAAGTTCCTGTTTTAAAGGGGCTAGAAGGAAAAAGTAGCCTCGGGATTAAAGAGTTAAGTAGATGTAGGCAATACAGTTTCCTTCACACTCTCTCCTAAGGACGACAAAATAATCGAAGGAGAAAGAGGATGAGTGGGAGGTAGAGGAAGAAGATGAAGACGACGCGCATATATGTGTGGGAGGAAACAGACAAAGGACTACAGACTTTCAAAAATGTCTGACAAGCGCTGTTCATCTATGTCTGCATAAGATGCCATGAAGTTTCATTGCATGTCGGGCATTTTCTAATTTATATGTTTGTGAACCTTATATGGCATCACACTAAAAAATGTTCACCCTTCATGTCATAGTGTCTATTGTGGTACAATTTCAAAGCGATGTTTAATTCTGTTTTTCTGAAATATAAAATTACGTGTATGTGGTTAAATTTTAAATAATCTGTACGATTTTCCACGTTATTTACTTAATTCCATTTGTACATCAAAACCATAAATATCGGGCTTTTCATGCTGTGATTTCAGTAGATGGCATATAAAAATATAAGTTCTAGGAACATATTCAGTTATCAAGAAAATATTTTATCTGGCAATGGCGAAGTATAATTAAGAGAGATTCCAATGACGCATTAGGCCGCAATGGCTAGCCAGTGAATCCCAGTTCGAGGCCATTGAGCTTCAAGGTTCAAACCCCACAGAGATTATTGTATGTTGCATGTTAGCCTTCCAACGGGAGCGCTATATATTTTACACCAGCGGGCGCGTTTCGTACTTTTTACGACAAAATAATTTTCTTTATTTTTACTATGGCTGCTGTAAACTATTTCATAATACTCATAAGAGACACGTCAAAAAAGCAGATGTTTTCATCAAGAGTGAAAATAAATTCTAATATTATTTACAAACTCTAAAATTATACTGAAACCAGAGAGAGTAATGGTTTAATAATATTATTTTATAAAAAGGTATTAAGCAATATATAATAAAAAAATTTATAATAAACTAAGACTGTACAACAAAAACTTTCTTCTTAATTTCTAATCTTTGTCCTTACATTCGAGCAACTTTTGCATTATAGCGACGCTTATAAGTATACTATATATTGTACTACGCATTTCATATTTTGATGATCTTTTCTTTCTTTTAAGAAAACCACAAACTCTTCTTCTCAAGCTGGTTGCTGTTCACTTGCTTTCAGGTTGTGATTAATAATTTAAACTTAAAGTCATTGTAATGGAAGATCAGATTTTTAGGCTCGATACAACAAGACTGATTTAAGTTTTCAGAAAATTCTTTGGCTTGGTGAATTGGTATTGAAGTTTATCTTTGATGTAACAAGTAAAGTATTATTAAATATCCCTAATGCCCACTGGATATGGTATCAACCTGAAAGGGTAAGACAGTGAAAAGTATCAAATTACACGAGCTGGCGCGCAGCATAAACTTTACGACAGAAGCATAAAACAGCATGAAATCATCTTGAAATTCGGATAAACCCATGTAATCCTGAAGAACGGGGCCGCATGAAGGAATAGCAATGACTTTCAGACAGTTTTGAATCTGAATAAAAGAACAGAGTATGAAAAATCCCGTTTGTCGTAAAATTTTCGCAGGCGCGCCAGCTGGAAGGTTAAATAATACATAGATGGCCAAACATTCTCCCGGTGGTGTGGTGTGGAGGTTTGGAGAGGGAGAATGCCAACTCAGGTGTTTCCTAGTCAACTGACAGCGGTTTAAAATTAAGCGATCCTTCCCAAAATAGCGCCCCTGTGTTGTTTCTAAACGTGACGTTATTGTAACTAAAATACACTGGAGCATATTACACCTAATTTCTAGAATAGTGCAAATGTTAAACATCAAAGTGTCATAAAATGACCCTGTGCTTACAAATTTAGTTAATCAGTCATAATATCATTACTGATTCTAGTATAAGAGATGAAGGTTACCATATATCAACTATTGAATCTCCGTAGTTTCACAGAACGCTACACTATTTGAAAGCTGTTCACGACTTATGAGTTTCTGTCTTAATACAATGATCTTCGTGAACTGTTTCTAAACTCAACTCATATTTATCGTATCATTTATTTCCCGTACAAACACACTGGGAAAACTGAATGGCAGTGCTTGCATTATTGCCTCTGCGTGGTATTAGCAAGGTAGATTATATCATTAAATATATAGCGACCCATTGTTGAACAATTCGACTAATTCGTTGAATATGTACCTAATTGTGATGTAGTCATGAGTGGACAACGAGGTGTATATAATTGTAAAGCAAATTCCTAGCTGAAATACTTTTTATTAAAATGAACAGATTTTATTGTGTTTTACCCGGAAAGCTTTAGGTTATTTATCTTGTCCTTTGCTGGGCTCCATCTACCCAGAAGGATGTAAAGCGCTTGTAAGTCGATGGTGAAGGTTCACAAATTAGAATAACCCAGAAAAGAATTTGAAGATAACATAAGTGGCAATAATTGAGAACTAATACAAATTGATACTTATTAATATTATTATTGATACTTAAATTATTTTGTGTCTGTCGGTCGCTTCTTGATTTAGTTTTTACCCTGTAACGACGACTCGGGCGTTTTCGGGCGATCAGATGATAATAAGCTTAACGACGAGGATAACTGTTTCTTTGTCTAACCCTTTCAAGGCCCATTTTTTTCTAGTGTTGGTATTATAAAATAACTTCGGGGTTGATGTTAATTTAAGTAAAGAAATTGATTTAGCTTATTGGATGACATAATTTTTTTAATTAATTTTATTAATTAATAATTAATTTAAAAATCAAGACACTTTGTTACGGTTTGGGATAAGAAATTGGAACGTCTAGGATTTCCTTTCTTTGAAAAATTGGTTAGGAACTTTTAAATAGCCTACCTTGTACGTTTAAAAATTGATGAATTAAGTGGGAAGTATGCTTCCAACGGCCTTTGTAAGGAACAGGCGAACGTGATGAACACAAGGGAACACAGTCAAGAGAATTGCTAACTGGCAAGATGCGACAAGTTAATTGAATTGTTGTTCTACGGTGTATTTACTTATACATCAATAAGAGCGGAGAAAGTGGAATCTTTCATAAGACATGACCTTTTTCCTACATAATGGAATTCATTCCTTAGCTGATACCCTTTAGGAGATTATATTATAGACTAGAAAATCACGCGTCATGTTATGATGGGTGCAAATTGCCTCTTCATTCCAGAGATTTCCCGTCCATCTGGCGTGTTTAAAATAGATATATGCGAGGAAGTATTTAACATTGATTGGAAACAAATAGAAATAAACATATGTGTGCGGCAGAATATTTTTTTCATTTTGCCAATGTTACATATTTCTTCAAAAACCTCTTGGTAAACAACATTCGTGTGAAGTATTTTTTCGTTGTTTAACAATTTTCCTTGTACTTCAGATGCCTTTGTGTAAATTTTAACGCTGTCAAAGAATATTATCAAATTATATCATCACGATTTCACTAAATAATCAGATGCATCGTGGCGTCCAAACTATATCACGCGCATGATATACCATGACGTGATTTACTATTTTTCCATTAAAACGGAAATTAATTTGAAATATATGATTAATATAATTTAAAATATTTCGGGAACTATTGACCATAGCGCGATAAATTTTCTATCAATTGATGGCAAATTTCATTTCTCTATTTTAGAGCTATTAAATTTGAAATTAGAACGTACTCTTTTAAATTTAAAATTACTGAAATTTAGGTTCTCTATTTTGTGACAATGCTGTTTAACGTCTCGCAGTGCTATGGCGCGAGTTTTATTGTTGGTGACGTCAGAGCGTTACCAGGAGATCTGGGCTATTAAATTAGTAATTCCACATAATTTTGACCTACGGCACGTTATTAAACATTTGAAATTTAGACAAGTTATCAAAGCACACATTTTTAATTCAAATTAACTATATCTTTAATAATGAAACGTTTGTAATGAAATTGTTTATACCGTCTGTAATACATTGGAATTATACACTGTCCTTCGTCTACGTTTCTCCTATATTTTTGAATTAATTAATTTTACATAGCTAAATTTACGTAATAAAAAACATAGCTAGATATGACACGCTTAACTTACTTCTGCCATACCATCATATTTACTCTTTCAGAGAACTAGTTTGATTAATAATTGAAATCCCTTTACTGAAATTAATTAACCTTTCAAATGTCACATATATTAAAAGTTCCCTTTCATCAAGCTTCTGATAAATTCCTCCCGGCATATTGCTTACTTATCTACAAGTTTCAGACAGGCAGACAGGATGATAACGGAAGCCAGACAGAAGTTAATAAATTGGCTCACAGATTGGCTCAATACCGCAACGCTATTAAGGTCAGATGAGTCACACTGAATGAAAAATAGGGGGTGCTTCCACTACTCGCTGTTGAAGGTGTCAAAAGAGAGTGGTGGCTCTGTGGATGAAAAGATTGATGAAGATATCTGCTGGGTTTATCTGTCAGACATTGATGCATATTCTAAACAAGGTACTGAATTGATGGTATGAGTTATACATATATGGATGACAAGATGCAGTGAGAGTTGTCATAAAAAGTAGATGTTATTTGTGTTATGCGGAGAAAGTTATATAACTGTTTTAATTTGAAATAACTCTGTTTCAATACTTCTTATTTAAGAGAATTTGTTCTTGTGCAATTCATAGCTTTTTAAGTAGGGTGGTTTGCATAACTTTCCGTACCGTGATAGGTTTTCTAGAACGGTTTGTTAGATTCGTTGACAAGACAGTGCCGAAGTTCGATACGGACTAAAATCCAAAATTGTCCAATTATGAGCTTCATTAAAGTTATGTGGTAAATTTTGAATGTTATATACACGATGTCCCACAAAGGACTCCCTCATTCTAAGATGAAATAACCACGCAATGGACATCCATAGAAGAATGAAACCAGTGGTATGTTTATTTAGAAAACCGTAAAAATCTGATACAGTATTTTCAGAATTAGTTACAAATTTTGCCAGCAGGTGGCACGATACGCTCTAATAGTAATACAGAATATGAGAAAAAGGTTTTAACTGTCCTTTTGCAAAGAAATTGTGTTAATCACAGCAGTTGCAGTGTTGCAGAAGCGTTCGTGAAAACAATGTCTTTCAATGCGCTTCGCATGAAGTAGTCGCAGGGGTGAGATCTGGTGAATATGGAGACCAATACATGCATATTCCAAAAACGGTACGATACGCTCTAATAGTAGTACTGAATATATGAGTTCCTAATTGTCCTTTGCAAACAATCAGTATCCAATCACAGCAGTTACAGTGTTCCAGAAGCGTTCCGGAAAACAATGTCTTTCAATGCGCTTCACATGAAGTAGTCGCAGGAGTGAGATCTGGTGAATATGGAGACCAATTCATGCCTATTCCAAAAAATGTGGAATGATTCAAAGCAATGCCGCTGGACGAGCTTGAAGAGTTGATCTGTGAGGTACTTGTCTCCATTTCTGTTGACGCACTACAGAGGGTGATGAAAATATAATTTTTCTTATGCGCCAACTCTGTGCTGCGGAAGGTGTAAATTTTGAATAGATTGCAACGATTGCTTGCAAAGGATACTTTATAGTTTTCCTTAGTACGGTTATAGTTAGTATAGTTAGTTTCCTTCAGAATAGTAAGGATAGTTTATAGTTTTCCGGTTTCCGGTCTCCGTATTTCGATTACAGCATGCAGCGCTACCTGCTGGCAACATTTGCAACTAATTCTGAAACTTCTATATCAGATTTTTACGGCTGTCCACATTAACATACCACTGATTTTATTCTTCTATCGATCTCCGTTTCGGAGTTATTTCATCTGAAAATTAGGTAGTTCGTTGTGGGACACACTGTAATAACTTTATCCTAAGATATGAATAACACTGGAAAATCTTTATGGGTTCAAGTGTTCTTAATGAGAATCGCATGTTTCTTCAGTTTGATTAACGTCTTTCACACAGTTCCTCATTGATTGGAATCTCAAACAGAATTCGCATCCAAAAATTCGTGATGTTTCGTATGTTAATTCATTTTGAGCTAAATAAAATTTTTCAATGCCTCTTTTAAATTTTTTAGTTTAAAAGAAGATATAGATAAAAATAAAGACTTTAATTGGAAACAAATTTGGATCAAATGTATAATCTTCAAGTTTATGTAGTATGTAGTTTCCCTTTTTAAATGGTAATAATTTCAAAGACTTTTCAGCAAATTCTTATGTCTCGGGAAACCTTTAAAATTTTCCCCATGCTGTTTTAAAAAGGTGCCAATAAATTCAAAATGGAGGAAAATAAATATTTCGTTTGCGACTTTCAACAATGACAGAGAAACACGCAACTAAATGTTTGTTTAAACAATAAAAACGGTTTGAAGTTGTTGCAACAATGAAAAGTATGGTTGTAAATTATGCCAAAAAATATTTTTTTAATTTATAAAATTAGAGAAAAAATCGTACGGCAACTTAATTAATATGTGAAAGGAATTGGTGTTTACTTTCAGATGGCAATAAATGATTTTGTGCTGTTGTAATATTTTCGTGCTAAATTTTGTAGCTTTAGGTTCAGCGGTCTATCGTGTAGATCGCCAACACTCACACCCACACACATTCCCTTTATTATTAGTAGAGATATGAGGCTTAAAAATTAAGTCGATTCAATTCAAAGAATGTTACAAGTTACAATAAAAACGTAAGTTCACATGCAATTTGATATTTTTTTGCTATTGCAGTGACGTCTTCCCCCCCTCCCCAAAGAAGATACGTGGATTCAAATTCATCCACATAAATCCAGTTAAGCATGGCCCAGTTCATCACGAGACATTTCTAGCCATAAATGTTTAGCTATACCTATTTTATCGATATTATTTATTTATTCATTCAAAGAAAGCACACTATAGAGATGACTCCATTTATAGAGTGCATGATCAAAAATAAAACAAAGAACACAAACCACAAATTAAAACACAAAAAAAGTAACTGCAGAGAATTACAAAAGTTCAAAGCTCAAAACCATTAATTATAAAAATGTAAACACATAAATGTTTTAAAACAGAAAACACGCAATTACAAAGCACTAAACACTGGGGACAAGTCCATGTTGCATACAGCCACATTAAAATTATAAAAAAAAAATCACAAATTTTTTTATTAAAATTTAGAACATTAAATCAAAAAACCATTAAGAAAGCATGGGTCAAAAGGACCTATTATACCTATATAAATATTTATATAGGTATAGGTATCGATATTATAAGTATATAAATATTTTTACCTATTTTTTACAATAAAATTAGAAGAATAGTTTACTGGCATCGTTACAAGAATTGGTCTTAAATTTATCAATAATCAATCTATTTAATCATATCCATCATTGATTAACAGAGTTGATGTAGTGTATTTAATGAATTGATAATTAATTAGTTAATTAATTTAATGATAACTTTATATTAACTAGCCTAAATGACTTGTAGAAAAAATACTCGCTTCGTCATCCTCAGTTTATTCTTTTTATTCCGCATCAACTACTCCATTTCTTGTGGCTTTTCTGTGTACCATGAATCCGCCCTGTTTTTGACTTTATTCAGTTTCTTTTGAATAGTTTTCAAAAATATTTCTTTTGTTAATTGCAAAATGATTCCTTTGTATATTGTAGACGACATATACTTACAGTTTTTTTTACTGTACTACTACTTAAAATGTACGATATGCATTTATTCAAACATTCAAAAATATCTTTTGAAATACTCCTATTGAAAGATGATAACGAAATATACTGATTCAAAGATTATTTACGATATTGGAGGGGGAAATGGTGTAGTCATTCAGTTTCGAAAACAACATTAAGATTATATAATATGGAAGGATTCAAATATTTTTTATTCAAATATTTATACTTATTTTGGAATCATCAATAAGATTACATAAAATGGAAGGATTCAAATTATTTTATCGACATTGACAATATTATTTTATATAGCTGATATTTTGTTCATATTGTTGTGGGAAAACAAGATATAGCGAGACTTTCCATATAATATTAAATAATCGCTATCGCGAATAATAATGAAGCATTAATGTATAAATATTAAAGGACTTTTTAACAGTGTGTGCTACTTGTAAATTACTTTGCTGACAGACGACAAAATAAACTTTCCGTACATACTTGTATATGTATTAAATTATATTTGAAGTCAAATTTTATGCGATTTTTGTGGTTTGGAACTCAAATTTATTTGAAGCTATCCATTTACAGTGATCACCAGGGTTGCCAGGCCAAAATAGCAAAATAAGGCCAAATTTGACAAATTGATTGAAAATCTCATTTGCTATTTAAAAAAAGGCTATTCTTCATGAAAACGAATCCCATTTGATAGGCGTATGTTCAATTATTAAACTAAAATTTAAGTGAAAGAAATTTAAAACATTTTTGTTCTATTCAGGAGCTATTTCGTTCGACAGCTCATTATATATCATTTGAAATGTGGCAATATCATTGTATTAAAGTCATTAACTCAAATAAAACCAAGAAGGCCAAAAATGAATTTAAAGGCCAAGTAAATTCCTAAGGTCAGGACTTTTTAAATTTGTATAAAAAGATAATAATGGCAACCCTGGTGATCACTACCTTTCAAATTTGACGATGGTTACAATTTCACTTGATTTATCTTATCTAGAAAGGTTCATGATTCTAAAAAATCGAGATCAAGAGGAAGTGTGACATCTTCTGTCGGTAAAATCGACCTTGGGGCATCTTGGTAGCACTTCAGGTAGAAGCCTGATTTAGCTCCAATATATGGAGGTGTATTGCTTTTCTGCAAAACTTCCTGGAGAAACTGCCTTACATTTGCGCTTCGCTTGGTGAAAAACAGAAAGTAGCCCCAGCACATATCGGAACATAGCAAGAAACCATTTGCTGAACCACATATCGGTCTACAATTTTTGAACACTGCGGGAATGGAGTGGCAGATCAATTACAAATTTCCATCTTTACAAACCTGAAACAAGTTGAGTTAAGTAAAAGTCTGTGAAAACTGATGACGTTGAATTCATCAACAAATAATTTAATCAGTTTTCTTATAAGGAGTAAATTGTAGTAAATGCAATTAAATAAATAATGTGCGTTACAGTAATGGCAGCATTAGTAAACGGATTATCACATTAAGAAATTTGAATTAGGTATCATTTAATTGAAGAATCAAAATTGAAATAGTTATGTGTCTCTAGGCACATTAAGTTTGTTCGTTAGTGTAATTAATTCTCACTATATAAATAACAACGACTTTTTTGCAAGGCTCTAATTATATCAGCCGTGAATGTCGACGACTTAATGCATTCTTTCGGTTATATTTTGAATAAGCATGTGATAATTCTTTAAGATGTTTAATCATCTGATTTGTCTAAAATAATTAATTGGTATATATTTAACCTTGATGATGTTATTAGTGGCTATCTTTTCCTTAATTTTAATCAATTTCTCTAAATTAATTTTAAACATAGTTTAGTAAAAATGCTTTTTTCTTGTATAACCGAGTGCAGGAAAATAGCAAGGCTGTGAATATTCAATGTGAATGTTTTAATAGTTCTCGTACGAATAAGAAAAGATTAATATTAAAAAAGATGAATAATAAATATTAGATTTTTCACTTTATAACCATATAATGATTTAACCTTACTAATATAATAGCCCAGATCTGTCTCTCACTCATCCGGTAACGATCACGTGGTTTGTGGTTTCACTTTTACGTGCAGAGATTCAGAAATGATTTAATATGAAATAGGGAGTTATGACAGGGTTTTTTTAGCAGTTCATTTTATTCTTTTTTTTATATTTGATTCATTGATGCAGTTTAATATAAAATGATTCTTCAGAATTAATTTATTTCTAATATACTCTTTAGCATTTTTTTGTGTTTGCTTTATTTTGTAATGGCTTTTTTTTTTCCTTCAGTTTTGTTTGGAAAAATAAAATCTTTTGTAAAATTAATTTCAACTTATCAAGCGATGTACGTATTGCTATTTGAGGAGTTTTCTAAAATGAGATTAAGTTCTTTTTTTTTTTTTTTTTTTTTACTTTGCTTCATCAATGAGGATATAATCAATAGGAGTTATTTAGTTTCAAAATCTTCCAGCATCTTTTTGTTGTTATTTTGGTATTTTTCCCTCTCTTGCTATGTTGTCTCCATTGAGTTCAATGCGTCATTATCAAATGGAAGAAATGAGATTCTGTTATGACGCAATCAAGATAGCTTTTTTTCTAATCAAATATGCATGTTTCATCGGTTTCCTATATATATATATATATATATATATATATATATATATATATATATATATATATATATATATATATATATATATATATAATTTCAGAAGCATTCCGCCAATGTGTATGCGACTACAATAACTATTATACAGGGTGGGCGAAAAGTCTACTAAATTTCGATATAGGCACCTTTCGTAGCTCATGTCACATCTAGGCGATACTCGATCTCAGTCCACGTGCTTGTCAACATGGATTGTGAAATATTCTCAATGACTTCGATAATCCGTGTCTTGAGCTGTGTAATGTCGGTTATTTTCGAAGCGAAGACTTCGTCCTTGACATATCCCCACAAGAAAAAATACAGCGGAGTTAAATCGGGAGACCGAGGTGGCCATGCTAATGGACCATCTCGTCCAATCCATCTCTGAGGGAATTGTGTATCGAGGTAGCTGCGTACAATTTTTCCCCAATGTGGTGGCGCTCCATCTTGTTGTCAAAAGCTGTTAGGTATATGTGATATTAGTGGAATGGCAAATAACTGCAACATATCCAAATAAACTTCTTTAGTTACAGTTGATTCGGCAAAGAAAAACGGACCAATGACACGGTCTGCCATTAAACCACACCAAACATTAACTTTTGGACTATCACGTACTGTTTCAATTATAAAGTGTGGATTTTCAGATCCCCATATTCTGGTGTTGTGCTTATTGACGTGGCCCGACACATGAAAAGTTGCTTCTTCCGTAAAGATAATGCGTTGTAAAAAATCATTATCAATATCAATGCGATGCAACATATCAACAGCGAAGTTGAAACGGATTGACAAATCACTCGGTTGTAATTGCTGGACGAGTTGCATTTTGTATGGTTTAAAGTGCAGTCGTTTATGGAGCACATCCCTTATTGATGATCGGGCAACTCCTAATTCAATGGAAGCCTGTCTTGTTGATTTCGTAGGAGAACGAGTAAAAGCTTCACGTACTCGTTCGACATCGCTATCACTGGTTGATGGTCGACCACTCCTTGGTTTATCCAGAACACTACCAGTCTCTAGAAATTTCTTATGCCAGGACAAAATGCTGTTCCGACTTGGAGGTGGTTTAGTAAATTTAGTATGAAAGTTACGTTGCACCTTTACAATTGATTTGCTTTCAAAGTACCAACCAACACAATTTGCCTTTTCACTGGGAGAGGTCATTTTAAGAATGACGCAATTTGCAAACGAATCGAAGAAATGGCATTCGAAAACAAGAATTCCAGTATCTGGATTTTTTATCCTGTAGCGCCCTCTTTTGGCATAAGTTCGAAATTGTCTTTTGTTCGGCATATTTTCTTAAATGTGTCAAGGACTTTTCGCCCATCCTGTACTACTACAACTTCTGATAGTAAATCTCTGACAATCAGATTTCAGATTTTGTTGGCGTACTAAAAGATCGTCGTAGACGGGCACAAATCTTTTAGAATTACAATATATTGGGGAAAAACGATTAACAGAAAAAATAGAATAAATTTTAAAAAGAATCTTAACTAAAAATTTTAAACTAGAACAACAAAAAAACAACCAAAATTATTTTTATTTATAAACAATACAATTTATAGAGTAAAATTTAGAAAAAATGAATACAATGTTTAATTAGCGCGCAATTGTAGCAGCAAAACGAAAGACAGAGAACAATGGAAATCAAGAAAATACAAAGGAAGCCAAAAAAAGTAAAAATAAAAATAAACTCAGAGTTAATCGAATAAAACCAAAAACCAAGAAGCAATCCATTCTAGACCACTTTTTCAAGGGCCAAGAACTGTTCGAAATGGATTCAAAATAATATTTTGGAAATTTTTCTGTAAGAAGCTAGCATTACGCCAAACATAGCTTCTCATAGCCCGAAATTTCCCAAACAAAGGACAATGGAGATGTGTACATCAAAAAGCATATTTTCAAAAGAAAGAGGAAAAACACATTCATCAAAACGCTAATATGATTGATTACAAATATCAGCCATCTGGCTATATTAAAATAAGCCATCATAAATAAAAAAAACTTACCCTATGCCCATATTTGAGAAATGAGAAAAAACCCTTCATATGATCACAAACCCACGCTAATTTTCTCCAAGAAGGAGGAGTTATTAAAGAAAATACTAATCCCATGGCGCCATCTATATTTGAAGAAGCAAAACAGAAGAGGCAGAAACAAGAATTTTTTAGGGAATGAAACCAATCCAGTCATATTAAGAAAAAACAATATTGGGTGTATTTTTACTATGATAATCCTTTTAGATTGGTATTCTTTATGTACATTGCGTGATATAAAAATCATTACGCACAGAATGCAACGGCCGAAGCAAGTAAGTCAAACGCTTTATCATATTACGTTGTTTTGGACCGGATATTTGAACTTTTAACTTTTATAAAACACAATTTGGTTCTTGAGTTCAGTATAGTGGCGGTTCTAATTTCACTTAGTCTAACATTTCTAGCCACTTCTATGAGTCAGATTCATGATCAAGAGGAAAAGTTACATCTACTGTTGGTCAAGGCAACCTAGGAGCACTTAGGTATCACCTGAGATTGAAATCGGATTTTGGTCCTATAGTACAACTCCGGTTAACCGAACTAAAGAAGGTGGGGAGACGTTTCGCATAACGATTTTTTTCGATTAAGCCACGAACATCTGTTACTTTTTTGTATCTAATTACAGTATGTAATTCTGAAATGTTTTGAGTGTAAAACGAACTCAAACCTCTCTTTGTAGGCTACACTTAAGGTTTTGCTTTTTACAGTTAGCCATTCGCCGGGCGCAATTAGTCTGACGGGCACATGAAGTGGCGGATTTTGATAATATGAGACCACAGGCGCAAAATTGTTTTGAGGCCCTCTACCCAATGCCGTAATTTCGACATCGGCTTAACACTGTAATATACGTCAAATATAAGGTGTGCCCAAATGAAAAGGAGACTACGAGTTATATGTAAATAAATTTTTACAACAATATTCGAATTACAGTTCATGTGGAACAGTACAACTATAAACAATCGCCATTGACATTGATACACTGAACCCAGCTCGTAGGAAGGGAGTGAATGGCTTCAGTGTAAAAACTCCTGGGTTGCTGACGGATCCAGTTCCCATCTCTTCGTCTTCTGATTCTCTGACAGATGCTTGGGCACCCACTGTGCACAAACTTTGCCATAACCAAGCTTTTTGTGGGTTATGTGATGCACAGTTCCTTTGCTTATCGACAGTTCAACAGCAATTTCACGTGCGGTGATCCGCCGAAATCATGGCACTGTTGGTCACATTGTCCTTGATGTTTACACTTCCCGCCTCATAATGCTGACACCACCGGAATATGGTGCACCGTGAGAGACACTGCTCTGCGTACACCTCTTTCATCCTGCGATAAGTTTGTGAAGCATGCTCCTCTTCTGCACGAAGAAATTGGATAACTGCTCTGTGTGCTGTTCTGGAGGAATCCATCATGCAACGAACTGCGGGAACAACTCTCCAGAAATGAGGATATTGATGCGAAGCCGTTAACTACGCAGATGCAACTGGGAATACCACCGCGCCATCTATCGGCTACGACATTAACTCACTGGGATTAGATACAACGCCGATACAGCTAAGGTCTCCTTTTCATTTGGTGACACCTTATAGATTTTGAGGCCCCCTTAGGGTCTTGAGGCACGAGGCCAGCTCCTCTAACGCCTGTGCGAAAACCCGCCACTGGGCACAGGCTAACAATACAGTAATTAATATTGTTAAAACTCTTTAACTTTAATTTTAGAATTCTAAAATTAATCACTGACCTTCTTGGAGAGGCTTAAAATAAAAAAGGGGGAGCATCATTGCGAGAAAACCTCTCTTTCGCGATTATTTCCGTGCAGTACAGTACGTGTTTTTTTGGATTTGCGATTTCAGAGGCATTTCGGATAACCTGGGTTTCAACTACCCCGAGTTTGGTTAAACAGGGTTTTACTGCATATCTGGGATAGCTTGCATTCTTGGAGGCCTTTCAGAGAAAACTAGTGCTCAATAGTGTATCATTTGGAGAAAAATTAAGAAAACACTCAGCTACTACCTCGACTGTACCTAGTAATTCGCTTCTAAAGTGCACCTTGGTTTAAGAGGTTGTGAATAATTCGGGTTAACCGTATACAGGTCAATGTTCCCAATTGGGAACATAAAATTGAAAATTCATTTAAAAATAAAATATTGTTCATATTGTTTTGAAATTTTTTATCTATAATTAAAAGTAAGCTTGATTTTTTTATATACAAATTATGTTTTAGATATAAATTGGGTAATGTACAGAAATTCTTAAAACTGGGCTATTTTTACATTTTATTTGTGCGTAGCATAAAAATTCCTAAAAAAATTTTAAGAAACGATCCGAAATTTCTAAAAATTCGTGCACATAGTTAAAAATGCCCAAGTTACTAATAACATATAAAATATAATTATATAAATAAGAAACATATTTGCTATAATTCATTAAAATTTCATGTTCCCAATTGGCAATATTGGACAGTCGTGACGATTGTGTGAAAAAAGGAATTTCTCTATTGTGAGTTTCCATTGAAAGCCAAATGAAACGGACAATTCTCATATAATTCAGGAAAGGAAATCCCCTTTGATTGTTGAAAGGTAAATGCTTTAATTTTGGAGAAAAACAATTCATTCTTATCTGTAATATTAGGGCGTAATTATAAATTTGTCGGATAAGCATTTATGTATAGCCGGAATGATAATTCTTTAGTGATTGTTTCTTCTAATTAATATTTTGAACTTCCAATCCAGCTGAAGAAAAGATATTCTCATGCTCAGAATATAAAGGTACGCATAGGGGAAAGTAATTGGATTCATAAATATAATTCTGGGCCGGGTGGGGCTTAATCAGTTGTATAAAATGCGAGAAACTACAGTCACAACTTCGAAAAAAGAAATTGCGGTTTATTTTATTTGTAAATATACTAAATATAGTTGTTGTTTCCGGATGGCTATTGCTTACAACAACTCAAGGAATCCCAACCAACTTAAACTGAAGTTTCGTCTGTAAGTCACAATTATCTTTTTACGAATTGGGGTAAAAAAGATGGAACTCAAATGACACCAAAAGTTACCGGTTGTATATCGCAGCTGAAAAGTGGTATTCATTGCCTAATTGTAACAATTCTTCGAAGACAAATATACATAAACATGGAGAAATTAAAAGATTAAAAAGAACAATAAGGGAAAAAAGTGTATATTTTTAAGAACTGGGGTAAAAAGGGATGGATCAACCACCGAGGTTACATGTCATATCGCAGCTGAAAATGAGTAGTCATTGCCCTGAGTGCTAGAAATTCGAGATAAATATGCGTAATCTGGAGAAAATACAAGATCAAAAGCAATAAAAAGGGGCAAGGAAAAGGGGTATATTTTAATAAAATTGGGGTAAAGGGATGGATCCAAACACCACCGAAGTTCCCGGATGTATATCGCGCATAAAGGTGGTAGTCATTTGCCTAATTGTAACAATTCGATAATATGCGTAATCTGGAGAAAATACAGATTAAAGGGCAATAAGGGCAAAAAGTGTATATTTTTAAGAACTGGGGTAAAAGGGATGGATCTCAAACATACCAATGGTTGTATATCCCAGCTGAAAAGTGGTAGTCATTGCCTAATTATGCTCGAATAAATGGCGTAATCTGGAGAAAATACAAGATTAAAGGGCAATAAGGACAAAAAAAGGTATATTTTTAAAAATTGGGGTAAAGGATGGTTCTCACCAAAGTTACCGAGTTGTATATTGCAGCTGAAAGTGGTAGTCATTTACTAGTAACATTTGAATAAATACGTAATCTGGAGAAAATACAAGATTAAAGGGCAATAAGGGCAAAAAAAAGGGTATATTTTTAAGAATTGGGGTAAAGGGATGGATCTCAAACGCCAGAAAGTTGGTTGTGTATAGCAGCTGAAAAGTGGTAGTCATTGCCTAATTGTAACAATTCAGATATAATACGTAATCTGGAGAAAATACAAATTAAAGAATGGACAAAAAAGGGTATATTTTTAAAATGGGGTAAAGGGATGATCTCAAACGCCACCGAAAGTTCCAGGTTGTATATCGCAGCTGAAAAGTGGTAGTCATTCCTATGTAACAATTCAGATAAATATACGTAATCTGGAGAAAATACAAGATTAAGGGGCAATAGGGCCAAAAAGGCTATATTTTAATAGGGGTAAAGGATGGATCTCAAACGCCACCGAAAGTTCCCGGTTGTATATTGCAGCTGAAAATGGTAATAATGCCTAATTTGAACAATTCGAATAAATATGAGTAATCTGGAGAAAATACAAGATAAAAAGGGCAATAAGGGCAAAAAAGGTATATTTTGAAAAATTGGGTAAAAGGATGATCTCAAACGCCACCGAAAGTTCCCGGTTGTATATCGCAGCTGAAAAGTGGTAGTCATTGCCTAATTGCTAACAATTCTGAATAAATATGCGTAATCTGGAGAAAATACAAGAAAAGACAATGGACAAAAAGGGTATATTTTTTAAAATCTGGGGTAAAAAAATGGATCTCAAAACCGAAAGTTCCAGGTTGTATATCCAGCTGAAAAGTGGTAGTCATTGCCTAATTGTAACAATTCAGATAAATATGCGTAATCTGGAAAATACAAAGTTAAAGGGCAATAAGGGCAAAAAAGGGTATATTTTAAAAATTGGGTAAAGGGATGGATCTCAAACGCCACCGAAAGTTGGTTGTATATCGCAGCTGAAAAGTGGTAGTCAGTACCTAGGTAAAATTCAGATAAATATGCGTAATCTGGAGAAAATACAAGATTAAAAGGCAAATAAGAGAGGGTACATTTTAAAATGGGGTAAAGGGATGGTTCTCAAACGCCACCGAAAGTTACCGGTTGTATATTGCAGCTGAAAAGTGGTAGTCATTGCCTAATTGTAACAATTCGAATAAATATGCGTAATCTGGAGAAAATACAAGATTAAAGGGCAATAAGGACAAAGAAATTATATTTTAAAATTGGTAAAGGGGATGGATCTCAAACGCCACCGAAAGTTCCCGTTGTATATCGCAGCTGAAAATTGGTAGTCATTGCCTAATTGTACAATTCAGATAAATATGCGTAATCTGGAGAAAATACAAGATTAAAGGGCAATAAGGGCAAAAAGGGATATATTTAAAAATTGGGGTAAAGGGATGGATCTCAAACGCCACCGAAAGTTCCCGGTTGTATATCGCAGCTGAAAAAGTGAGTCATTTGCCTAATTGTAACAATTCAGATAAATATATACGTAATCTGGAGAAAATACAAGATTAGACAAGGACAAAAAGGTATATTTTTTTAAAAATTGGGGTAAAGGGATGGTTCTCAAACGCCACGAAAGTTACCGGTTGTATTTTGCAGCTGAAAGTGGTAGTCATTGCCTAATCTAATTGAATTCGAATAAATATGCGTAATCTGGAAAATACAAGATTAAAGGCAATAGGCAAAAAAAAGGTATATTTTTAAAATGGGTAAAAGGATGGATCTCAAACGCCACCGAAAGTTCCAGTTGTGTATAGCAGCTGAAGAAGTGGTAGTCATTGCCTAATTGTAACAATTCGAATAAATATGCGTAATCTGGAAAATACAAGATTAAAGAAGGGACAAAAAAAAAGGGTATATTTATTTTTAAAATTGGGGTAAAGGGGATGGATCTCAAACGCCACCGAAAGTTCCAGGTTGTATATCGCAGCTGAAAGTGGTAGTCATTGCCTAATTGTAACAATTCAATAAATATCGTAATCTGGAGAAAATACAAGATTGAAGGGCAATAAGGGACAAAAGGGTAATAAAATTGGGGTAAAGGGATGGATCTCAAACGCCACCGAAAGTTCCGGTTGTATATTGCAGCTGAAAGTGAGTAGTCAATCTAATTGAACAATTCAGAAAATATGCATGTCGGAGAAAATACAAGATTAAAAAAAAGGGCAATAGGCCAAAAAAAGGGTATATTTTGTCGGGGTAAGGGGATGGATCTCAACGCCACCGAAGTTCCCAGTTGTATATCGCAGCTGAAAAGTGGTAGTCATTGCTAATTGAATCAATTCGAATAAATATGCATGTCTGGAGAAAATACAAGATTAAAAAAGGGCAATAAGGGCAAGGGTATATTTTAAAAATTGGGGTAAAGGATGGATCTCAAACGCCACCGAAAGTTCCGTTGTATATCGCAGCTGAAAAGTGGTAGTCATTGCTATGTAACAATTAGATAAATATGCGTAATCTGGAGAAAATACAAGATTAAAGGGCAATAAGGCAAAAAGGGTATATTTTTAAAAATTGGGGTAAAAGGGATGGTTCTCAAACATACGAAAGTTACTGGTTGTATATTGCAGCTGAAAAGTGGTAGTCATTGCCTAATTGTAACAAATTCAGATAAATATGCGTAATCTGGAGAAAATACAAAGACAATAAGGACAAAGAAGGGTATATTTTTAAAATTGGGGTAAAGGGGATGGATCTCAAACGCCACCGAAGTTCCAGTTGTATATCGCAGCTGAAAAGTGGTAGTCATTGACTAATTGCCAACAATTCGAATAAATATACGTAATCTGGAGAAAATACAAGATTAAGGCAATGCATAAGGCAAAAAGGTATATTTTTATTGGGGTAAAAGGGATGGATCTCAAACGCCCCGAAAGTTCCCGGATGTATATCCACAGCTGAAAGTGGTAGTCATTGCCCTATGTACAATTCGAATAAGCAATATGCGTAATCTGGAGAAAATACAAAATTGGGCAATAAGGGCAAAAAAGGGTATATTTAAAATTGGGGTAAAGGATGGATCTAAACGCCACCGAAGAGTTCCAGGTTGTATATCGCAGCTGAAAATTGAGTCATTTGCCTAATTTGAAAATTCGAATAAATATGCGTAATCTGGAGAAAATACAAGATTAAAGGGCAATAAGGGCCAAAAACGGTATATTTTTAAATGGGGTAAAGGGATGGATCTCAAAACGCCACCAAGTTCCCGGTTGTATATCGCAGCTGAAATGTGGTAGTCATTGCCTAATTGTAACAATTCGAATAAATATGCGTAATCTGGAGAAAATACAAGATTAAAGGGCAATAAGGACAAAAAAAAGGGTATATTTTTAAAAATTGGGGTAAAAGGGGATGGATCTCAAACGCCACCGAAAGTTCCCGGTTGTATATCAAGCTGAAAGATGTGGTCATTGCCTAATTGTAACAATTCGAATAAATATGCGTAATCTGGAAAATACAAGATTAAAAAAGGGCAATAAGGAAGGGTATATTTTAAAATGCGGGTAAAAAGGGATGGATCTCAAACATACCGAAAGTTCCAGTTGTATATCGCAGCTGAAAGTGGTAGTCATTGCCTAAGTATACAATTCAATATTATGCGTAATCTGGAAAATACAAGGATTAAAAGGGCAATAAGGGCCAAAAAGGGTATATTTTTAAAATTGGGTAAAAGGATGGTTCTCAAACGCCACCAGAAAGTTACCAGTTGTATATTGCAGCTGAAAGTGGTAGTCATTGCCTAATTGTAATCAATTCGAATAAATATGCGTAATCTGGGAGAAAATACAAGATTAAAGGGCAATAAGGACAAGGGGTATATTTTTAAAATTGGGGTAAGGGGATGGATCCAAACGCCACCGAAAGTTCCCGCGTTGTATATCGCAGCTGAAAAGTGATCATTGCCTAATTGTAACAATTCGAATAAATATGCAATCTGGAGAAAATACAAGATTAAAGGGCAATAAGGGCAAAAAAAGGTATATTTTTTAAAAATTGGGGTAAAAAGGGATGGATCTCAAACGCCACCGAAAGTTCCCGGATGTATATCGCAGCTGAAAAGTGGTAGTCATTGCCTAATTGTAACAATTCGAATAAATATGCGTAATCTGGAGAAAATACAAGATTAAAGGGCAATAAGGGCAAAAAAAAGGGTATATTTTTAAAAATTGGGGTAAAAAGGGATGGATCTCAAACGCCACCGAAAGTTCCAGGTTGTATATCGCAGCTGAAAAGTGGTAGTCATTGCCTAATTGTAACAATTCGAATAAATATGCGTAATCTGGAGAAAATACAAGATTAAAGGGCAATAAGGGCAAAAAAGGGTATATTTTAAATGGGGTAAGGATGGATCTCAAACGCCACCAGAAAGTTCCGTTGTATATCGCAGCTGAAAAGTGGTAGTCCATTCCCTAATTGTAACAATTCGAATAAATATACGTAATCTGGAGAAAATACAAGATTAAAAAAAAAAAGGGCAGCAAAAAAGGGTATATTTTTTTTAAAATTGGGGTAAAAGGGATGGATCTCAAACGCCACCGAATTTCCGGTTGTATATCGCAGCTGAAAAGTGAGTCATTGCCTAATATGCAATAAATATGCGTAATCTGGAAAATACAAGATTAAAGACAATAAGGCAAAAAAATATATTTTTTTTTTAAAATTGGGGTAAAGGATGGATCTCAAACGCCACCAATTCCAGTTGTATATCCAGCTGAAAAGTGGTAGTCATTAGCCTAATTGTAACAATTCGATTAAATATGCGTAATCTGGAAAATAAGATTAAAGAAGGGGTTAAAAGGGTATATTTTAAAATTGGGTAAAGGTGGATCTCAAACACGAAAGTTCCCGTTTGTATATCACGCACCTGAAAGTGGTAGTCATTGCCTAATTGTAACAATTCGAATAAATATAACGCATCTGGAGAAAATACAAGAAAAAAGGCAATAAGGGCAAAAGTGTATATTTTTTGGAACGTGTAAAGGGATGGATCTCAAACGCCACCGAAAGTTACCGTTGTATATGCAGCTGAAAATTAGTGATCGTACCTAATTAGTGTAATTCGTATGCGTAATCTGGAGAAAATACAAGATTAAAGGGCAATAAGGAAAAAAAAGGTATATTTTTTAAAAATTGGGTAAAAGGGATGGATCTCAAACGCCACCGAAAGTTCCAGCTTGTATATCGCAACTGAAAAGTTAGTCATTACCTATGTAAACAATTCGAATAAATATGCGTAATCGGAGAAAATACAAGATTAAAAAAAGTTCAGGGCAAAAAGTGTATATTTTTTAAGAATTGGGGGAAGGATGGATCTCAAACGCCACCGGAAGGTACCTGTGTATATCACTTACCAGCTGAAAGAGAATTTACTTCATTTGAAATTGTAACAATTCGGGTAAATATGTCATAATCTGAAGAAAATACGAGATTAAAGGCAAAAAAAGGGTATATTATAAAATTGGGGTAAAAGGGATGGATCTCAAACGCCACCGAAGTTTCCGGTTTGTATATCCCAGCTGAAAAGTGGTAGTCATTGCCTAATTGTAACAATTCGGGTAATATACGTAATCTGGAAAAAATACAAGATTAAAGGGCAATACGGCCAAAAACGAATTGTATTTGAACTACTTCAAAGAGTGCCATGAGGATACCATTATAAAGTTTCATGCTCTGTCTTTTCTGTACAAAATATATTTTATTGATTCATAAATTTTCAATTAAATTAATATCTGTGCTTGGATTATAAAAATATTTTTTACTATCTTGCTTATTTCAGTCTGATCATCCGGTCTTCAATGTCTATGTAGTGGAGCTTAATCAGAGTGGCCATTGTTCCCAATCGAGACATTATAAAAAACATATAAAATTTTTAAATCATATTTTAATAATTGATATCTTTAAATTAAAACATTTGAAGATAAAATCAATCAATTTAAAAAAATCAAGCTGGATCTTAATTGGGTCAGCAACTGCTAATAGCACAGCCAGAGGAGAGAACCCATAATCTTCTGCTTCTGATTCTTGCTTCTCAGCCATGCCATGTCATTTATTAACTAAAGGGGCACTGGTGGACATCTATTTCTAAGATCCTTAATCCTTAATGGTTATTTTAAAAGTAGAAAAAGACATTCCTGTTTTATATTTAAAAAAATAAAGAGTTATTTACATAAAAACTTAGTAAAAATAAATTATCTTATGAATTACCAAATTCCTTAATAAATGCTGAAAGGACACAGAGGAAGGAATTTCTTTTCATTTAACAAGAAGGCCCATTTTATGTCTCTTTTCACCATAATAGGCGCCGTCCTGAGATATTTTTTCCTCTTTATTTATATATCGACGTTTTTTCACTAGTACATTTTACGTTAAGTCGTTGGCAAAAAGCACTTGTATTTGTTGTTGTTTTCGGGTGCAAGACTACCAACCATTATTTTTGGCAGGGATCAAAAATGAAAAAAGAAAATAAAAGAAAAAATATTTGGCAGAATCAGTTTAGAGTTTTAACAAGGTGTAAGAGAAAGAGATATATTGTAGTATTGTGTTTTGATCCTTTATGTATTTTAGAACTATTAGACTCAACGGGTAGTTGAAGCGGATAGAAATAACTTTCGCTCGTTTTCTTTAGTCTGGATGAGTGTTTGACTGAAGAAATAGAAAATTTTCCTTTTTTAGTTGTTTATTATAGTTGCTTTTTTTATACAAAGATTAACAAAATTATTTTATGATTATTATGATTTTATTATTATATTTGTATATATGATACAGTTGCTGTACCTAAGTTTTTAAATAGTTATCTATATATGTATCAGAAATATATCCTAGTAGTATAAAACAAAATTGAGTGCTTATCAGATTATTGGTTTGCAGTTAATGATTTGTAAAATTCACTAATTTGTCGGCATATATTAAAAGTAATTAAAATGGTTTTAAGGTCTCCGAAAAACCACACGCTATTGAAAATTTTGACAAGTAATTAAATCACGATCCTCTTAACTCTATCAGATGGGGAACGTCCCAAATGCCCTTCAATTAAAGACAGCGGCTATCAAGAACGTCGAATATCGCAATTTCCAGCCCCTTTCGTTAGGTGTGATTGATTTCTGCGGCGTGCGCCTTCTTCGTTAGAGTAGCGGTTTGGGAAAGGTGGGTTTCTTAGAATTTCTGACTTTGCCTGCTTTGTCTTAGAATCAAGGGTTTGAAAGAGGAACTGAGCGTTCCATATTTCGATGTCCCTCTATTCCAATTGCGGAATCAAGGGGTTTGAGAGGAACTCGAACGGTCCCATATTTCGATGTCCCTCTATTCCAATTGTCTTGATCAAGGTTTGAAAGAGGAACTCGAGCGTTCCCATATTTTGAGTCCCTCTTCCAATGGTCTTAGGAATCAAGGGTTTGAATGGAACTCAAGCGTTTCCATATTTTGCAGTGTCCCTCTATTCCAATTGTCTTAGGAATCAAACGGTTTTGAAGAGGAACTCAGGCTTCCCATATTTTGATGTTCCTCTATTTCAATGTTTAGGAATAAGGTTAATGTAATGTACGTGACTTGTCAACTCAAGAAACAAGTGCTGAAAAACTATTTCTCACTACGCACAGATTGAATAGTTGATGCAATCCAAGTTAGACGAAGGAGGACTGAAGAATAAGCCTAAAACATAATCGTACTAGTATGTTTCAGATTAAATGTTCGATATCCTATAATTCGTTTCCCACGAGTAACTTCCGAAAACGAATATATATAAAACTAGGATGTTTTGGACGGGGTAACATGAAAGCAAAAGCGAAACAAGACAAAATACTGAAGGCTGGGAAGACAAATCAAAGAAAAGGCAAACTTGGATGGAGTGAAAAAGGGCATCAGTTTGCTGTTCGTCAAACCACAGCTCTAAAATCCATCTCTGCACAGCTAAATTCAAGGGAGAAACATCACTTTTCGCTTTCAGATGTATCATTCAGCTGTGCACAAGCTAATTTTGATGCTTTCATGAGCTGATGTGTCATCCACATCATGTTTCTTTCCTACTTTGTTAATTCCTTTGCTTTCTACTTTTGCAATGTTTCTTATTTCTTTTCTTTTTAGCATCCAAAATCAGAGGGAAAAGTAGTTAATTAAAAGATTAAAACGAGAATACAAGCTTTTAAAGTAAGTTCAGGTGGTGCTGCAACTCAGCACCCTAAAAGGCTCAGTATTACGCAAATTAACACTCAGCTCAGAATACCGATTGTTAAACAGTATAAACAAGCAGTTTTTTGGCATATTTGTACTTGTCATCCCAATTTAATTCAAAAATACCAATTATATGTATTTGTTACTAATTAAGTGAAAGCCATTGATAGTCATATATAGAAATTCGCTAAAAGCTAAATGAGATACTGTGAGGTAGACATTGGTCCCAAAATGAGCATCGAGTTAGCCATCGAGATCTATCGAATTGTTGTTATTAGTTTTTTGATGAATAGAATGAATATTGGAAAAGAAACACACTTCTATTTCTCTCAACATGACGAAAACCGGATATTTATTTGTTTTCATCTATAAATTTGATTCGGATAGAGAGATGATAAAGGTTAATTATAGAAGAAACTTATGGCATTTAATCCTTTGCACTCGAGAGGTGACTCTCGCTCACCACTTGGTTTGACGTCGAAATTCGATTCGGTACCACTACTTGTATTTAATTTCTTTCAAGATAGTTCCTAAGCTCTCTGGGTACAATCTTGAAGCGCGGAATGTCTCACTTTCAAATGGAGATTGTCTTATCTCTTAGTCCACGGAATGACATTTCGGCTTTAGGCTCGCCCTGCCAACCTGGGTCTTTTTTTTGACTCGGTGTTTGAACAGCTCTTACATTACCTCCTCTATCGAGGAGTGACGTTTGTGTGTGGGTGTTGCTCTGGAAGTAAGAATTTGGTAGGGTCTGAGTGAGGCCAGGCTTGGCTCTCCACCGTCGATCTTCAGACTCAGTTCAACTGATAGACGTGAAGAGGTTAATATTTAAAAAATTATCTTCTTGGATAAAGATAGATAAAATGTTAAAATATAAAGTTTTATACAATAAAATGTTAATATAAAAGTTTTCTATATTAATTTGCATGTGAAATCGTTTTTTAGTTAGGGTAAGAATTCCCCAAGAACCGAGAAATGTCTCAATTGCTGGTAAGCCCGAGTGAAAAAACCGTCGAGTGAAGGGAAATAGCACCCCACTATTATCAGTTAAAGATTATAGAGCCTATTGCTATTATGTTCTAATATAAACTGTGCATTTTTACTGCTCTAAGAAGATAATTCTTTAAATATTAATCCTTTTCCTTCTTGTCTTACATTGTTTCTCCTCTATCGAGGTGACTTTTTGTGTGTAGGTGTTGCACTGGAGATAGTCAGATTTTAGTCGGGTCTGAAGTGACCCAACTTGGCTCTCACGTCATTCGTCCAATTCAGTTCGAACTGATAGACTGCAAAGGATTAATATTTAAAATTATCTTCTTAGACATAAGGCAATATAAAATGTTAAAATATAAAGTTTTATACAATACAAATGTTAATAAAAGTTTTCTATATTAATATGATTGTAATCGTTTTAAGTTAGAGGTCAGAATTTCCTGGACACCGAGAAATGTCTCGAGTTGCTAAGTTCGCTCGAGTGAGTAAAAGCTGTCAGTGCAAAGGGATAATAATACTATTATCAGTTAAGATTGTAGGTGCCTATTCTATTTATGTTTTTCTATTAAACTGTGCTTTTTTTGGGCATGAGGTGAGATCATTAATCAACCAGTCCCTTTTAAGGCTCTAATGAGCCATCTTGTTTATTTAATGCCATGGTAAGACACATTATATGATTCTTATTTTCTTTGCAATAATTTCTCTTCTCTATGAGAATTTTCTATCATTTTCATGAGAAGTTGCCAGAAAGAAATGCAAGAACCCCTTTTTTAATTTTTAAAGATGTTTAAACCAAATTAAAATTATAAGAATTAAAGAGAAGTTAAATTTGATAGAGTGATCTTATAGAAAACGAAATGTGGATAATTTGCTTATACGATCAGAAAACTACAAAAAAGAAGGATTATTACATAAAGAAAATACGTTCCACCAACAAAATGCTTTTTGGAAAAAATGGCAAAATTATTGTCAATCACCCGTCAAGGGAATAGTGATTTACCCTATTGACAATGTCTATGACTTACAGAAAATTAAATTCCATTCTTAAAGGATTTATATGTAAAAATTCAGGAGCAATACCCTTATTAAACTGTCTCATTTATAAAATGGCAAAATTTTCAATAAATAATTCGTCAAGAATCAATAATAAATTGTAATTTCAGACAGGATGTCAGATTTAAAAACTTACTTTTAAAACTCACAAACGTTCTTCAGATATTCTCTTGAACTAAAGAAAATTATTTGCATTAACTGGGATCTGACAGTTAGGGAATCCTAGATGAAACTGGATAAAGATTACCAACTATTGCATGAAAAAATTCTATAATTAATCCATTATTCATTCTGGCTGTACTTAAAGGGAGAGCTTCAGTCCGCACTTCTATATTCAGTACATTGACCATTTTTCCTGCATGGTATTTATTTGGACGTATAAGAATAGCAATTTCGACAGCAAGCAGTAGAGGCAAGAAATAATTGAGTTCTTTATTGATTAATGTATTATTGTTGCTTTAGCTAAGTTTTTTCCCCTCTTTTCTTGGGTTGATGCTTATAGTGGAATGAAATGAAAGGTTGTTGAGAGGTTAGCTTTGAATATAAAAAGTTAAAAATGTCAATTATATATATAACAAATCAAACCAATTCATGGTAAAGAATCGATGGTAAAATCCTTATTGGCTAGAAAACACACAGAGCTAATATTCCCACATTTACAACCAAATGTGGTAGAGGCGTTTTTATATTCCATCAGTTATCATTACATAAAATACTGCTTTTTGATACTATCATACTTTAACTACTTTAATATATCATATAAGTGTATTAATTATCTTCAAACTAGAATGATTACGCTTGAATGGATGCTGGAGGTAATGGTAGGGGAACAGAAACCAACTAGCATGAGAAATCATTTTAACATCCCTCTAGATTGTAAATTGTCAAAGACATGTTTAATCTATGAAGGGATTTACAAACGTTTCGATTATGTCACTCCTGTGGCCATGTTGGTAATTAAGAGGGAAATACATAGCACAGTAATATAACTTAGATGGGATAAAAATTAAAAAAATTTGAGAGAATTTCAAATGATGGCATCTATTTCAATTCTAATGAACAAATCTAATACAGCAGTACAATGAATTTCAATGAAACTAAAATGAATTTGATAAGGGCATGATAAGAGAAAAATACGTACCGTTCCTGTATAAAGTATCAGAACAATATTTATTACATGAAGAGACGAATTCACAGACCCGTCTGCTGTAGCACAACTTGCAGAAAACAGTAAGGCTAACAAATAAAACTTAGCATATCGCCTGTGCATCAAATTGTAGATGGAGGGAGTCGCGGAATTTGGATTATCTGGACATTCTTTAATATACAGTGTGGCGAGAGTAATTTGAATGAAAAAAACAAGTAATAATTTTTGCGTATCTTTATCTTTTGAACAATGTAATTAACGTTTTGTAAATTACAATTTCAAATAGAAAAAAGCTTAAAAAAAAAATTTGCCATCCGAGTTCAATCAAGGAAATGGTTGCCTAGATTGGACCACTGGGTGCCTAAATTAGAGCCACAGGTTGCTTGACTTTGCACATGTAATATCGGATGTACGTGAGTGGCAACACAAACACCTGACAAATGAAATTTAGTATTTAGTCAACAGTAAAATTCTAGATCTTTATTTTTGATATTTGAGGGCAGTCGGTCAAAACAAAGTGACCAAAACAATTCCCATTTGCTTGCACTTACAACAGACAAAACAATACTCGCCATCATTATTCAGAGATATGCGAAGAAAGTCAGGAGAGCACATTCTTTCTGCGACTCAACTCGTTCACAGCTTGGCTCGCTGCAATTCATACTTCTTTCCATGGGCGGCTATGAGAGGCTTTGCTTTGTATCAGGTGGTGCCAAACTAAAGTGAAAATTCAAATTTACCTCAATCAGATATACACAATCTTTATTCTTTTTACCACTATTGTCATTTTTTTGCTAGCACTTTGTTTTGAAATGTTTTTAAAAATTTGTATATAAATAAATAAACAATTATGGTTATAATATTGAGTTATGTTATGTTTATATTATCAGATTAATTATATGAATTATGTTTTAAAATTTTAGGTTAAATAAAACTAATCTTATGTTTACGAATTAATATACGTTAATTTCTAACTATATGAAAAAAATTTTCTTGTTGGTGGTTCACTGCCAAATGACAGTAACTGTGAGGGCACCAGTGGTCAGCGCAGCCTGATGGACATTTCAGGTGCGAAACTACCTGTAAAGTCGCCTCATGGCGGAACAATCAGGTGGAGGCCACGCCGATGGTATGACCGCCTCATGAACATATCAGTGCGAACCACCGGTGGTACGTGGCGCCTCATGGGTTCTAAATCAGTGAGCACGCAATTTGAGCCGCCTCAGCCGAACTATCGGTGCGAGCCACCATGTAATGAGCCTTCTCATCGTAACAATCGTGCGAGGCCACGGTGGCACGCGCCCTCATGGAACATATCGAGGTGCGAACTACCAGTGGTACGTGCCGCCTCATGGAACTATCGGTGCGAAGCCCTCATGGAACGCATATCAATACAGGCCGCCTCATTGTGAACATATCGGTTACGAAGCCGCCTCATTAAGGGACATATCGTAGCGAGCCACCGGTGGTACGCGCCGGCGTGAACGTATTAATATTGAAATCTGTCCATCTGGTAACAGTCATTGGCGTCTTACGAACGCCAAGATGGCTATTTCATTAGCTGAACGTAGTTGAAAAGAAGTTTGTCTTCAGAGGGCAGTTTGCCTCTCTTACATCTCGGAATAATGTCCTGAATCTTCCTTTCCGTTCTCACTTCGTCTTGAGTTCCTTCTGACGCACACGATCAAAGCAGGCAATTTACGTCTCTTCAAACTGGAAATTTTTGGAACACGGAAGGAAAACAATCGTCAAAGTCAAAACTTATGAAATTTATAACAATATTATTCAAACCGATGGAACTCAAGAAATCAAATTCCAGTGTCCTATTGATCCATTTGAAGTGCCGAGCAGGTAGGGCGCTGCACATCAAAGAACCTGCCTGGGTGGAACCTCACGACTGGGGCCTGAGAAAATCCAATCCGACAAGTGGGGGAGAATGGGGAGACGAAAAGAAGCAGCAGTAGGGACAGCGTCTTTGTACTCCCCTATCGACCAGCCATTAAAGCCTCAATGAATGACTGACCTGGATCGATTAAAATGGGTGGAAAAAAATAGTCTTAGGGACAAATGGCATTGTCAGCCGTGAATTGGTCAGCTTAACTCTCTCAGAGGTCGGTTTCTCCAGGTTAAGTCACGAACACGTTCACCAGTAATTTCTTGCATTTCTGTTATTTCCTCTACTCTAATTTTAATCTTTATTAGAGTGTTGCCTTTATACTAGATTTATTCAATCACATCAGGAATTGACAGTTGAATGTGTCCGGAAGATAATCATCTCAATCAATATTACTTGAAGGAAACCTGAAAATATCTCAAGTGTTGAAACAAGTAAAATCGGAAAATAAATCACCAAGAAGCTTTCTGTTATCTGTAATTTAAATGCGTTCCTGAGTTAAAACTCAAATTTTCACTTAGATGAACACAATTGGTTAAAACAGATTTCTACAAACTACTATTATATATTTTACTGAAGATCAGCATTAAAATCGACTGATTAAATTAATTTGAATCATAATAGAGAAGTAGGTTGTAGGATGGCAAGCATTGGAACTGATTTTGAGGAATTTTGAAAGTTGTAATCTCAATTCAGTTTAATTATGATGAGAATTTTGAAGTTAGCAGGAGAAAAGTGAAACCTCGTAATCTGTGCATTGGTTGCTCTGAAGCAAGTTAAGGTTTATTTATGAATTATAATATATAAGTAATTAATTTATAAACATTGTGTAGATTATAATGTTAGTAATTATTAATTAAAATGAAAATGGCAAATCAAATTTATAAGAAACAAAAGCGAGCCACCTTTATCCCAAGCGTCCGCTTGGTAACCAATTAGATATTATGTTGGCTTGAAAACGTGTTCTAGATATTTATTTATAGTCTACGCTTTTTTGTTATCAACACCACATGTCATGGTACAAATACGTTAACATTAAAGAATACTCCTCTTACATTATGTTTTTTTGACTGTAGACTTACATCTCTCCATCAGTGGTCGTAAGGGTGTGCGAAAGGAAAAAGTATGTCTTTTTCGCTCTAAGTTAAACTATAGCTCACGCAACCAAATAAGCTACGGTTGGTTTTGGATTCATTTAAACAGAAAAGATTGGACATTGAGGCAAAGAAGATCTCTAGAATTTGGAGTTGACCAACGCTCTCACAGTCGAGCTGCAAATTTGGTGAAAACTCCTGAAAATATTTTAATTGACATCACAGCGTAGATCCGCGGCACGTAGATTAAGTCATTTATTCATCATCGCGAAAAAATATACACAGATTACGTCAGAATTTCGCGGTAAAGTTAAATAGCTCATAGCTCCACCAGACAAATAATATAGAGAGTTGATTTTAGTTTCATTTAACAGAGAAAGATTGGACATTGAAGATTGCGAACAGATCTGCAGAATTTGGAGTTATAAGGCTTGAGCTCAGAAGCTTTCAAATTTGGTGAAAACCACAGTAATTTTGGTGACATCCACAGCGGCCGATCGCGCGCACGTAGATTAGTTCCAATTCATTCATGTCGATCGCGAAAAAATATTACACAAGATTACGTCGAATAATTTCAAGTGGTAAAGTTAAATACGCTAGCTCCGCAACAAATAACATAGAGAGTTGGTTTTAGTTTCAAACAAGAGAAGTGAGATTGAAGACGTTGCAAAAAGAATCTTAGAATTTGGGTTACGGCTTCCTGTCAGACTGCAAAGTTGGGTAGAAAACTCCTGAATATTTTGAGTGACATCACAGTGAGCCGATCCAGCGCGCACGTAGATTAAGATCATTCATCAGATCTCAAAATATTACACAAAAATTGTAATTTGTGAAAGCAAGTTAAACGCTTATACTCGATACAACTAACATAGAGGTTGGTTTTGTTTCATTCAACAAGAAAGGTAGAAATCGAAGATTGCAAAAATCATTAGAATGTGTATTGACGGTTTGAGTCACGTGGGTTAGAATGGAGAAAATCACAAAGAATTTTAAATAGTCATGGTGACACTAAGACTATTCACTATATGCTTTATAGAGTTAATAGTTCCATAAGAGCTACTTTAGACACAGAAAGTCACGGTTGAGTAAGGTAGTGGGTTACGCCCCTCAATCCCAGAGACGTTTCGTGAGACAAGCCTCCCCGTCGATTTTTTCTGACATTTTTTTTTATTGAGTTTGATTTAACGAATCAATTTTCAAGAAGTGTCCAGTTTCTCATTGAGACAATTTTACTAGAATTCATCGTCCTATTGGGACATCTCGATTATGACAGTCAGTATAAAATGCTAAACTAGTTTGTTTCTCCAAGTTGTCTCATGTTGAACTGTTTACGTCATGTTTCTTCTAGTAAGACCCAATGAATTCAAAATTAAATTGCATAATTTTTTTGATTATATCCACGTGATCGGGGTTACTCGCGTGTATACGCATGTCGTATAGAGACCTCAACTGTTTGTTCTTCTACAATCATACAGATAATGTGGTGGCTTTTCCCCCCTACAAAATCTCGATAGACAATTCAATTGATAATATGATTTGATTAATCACCGTGACGTGATAATGACTCCACTGCATCGGTAAAATCGGCCACAGTCACAAATCACGCTGCAGCATTAGCAATTTCACGCAAATTATTCATTAATTATAGTCTAGTCAATTTATTTGTAGTAGCAAATTTGTTTTATGCTCTATTTCCACAAGCGTTACGTTATCTATCTAGGTTATCAATTTAACTTAAGTTATTGTTTTATTTTCAAAGAAGAAAAGAAATGCCGAAAAAAAAGCAAACTTTTTCTGCGCCATACTATGTACTTATAAGACATTAATTCAATGTATTCTTTCCTATAATTCTTAAGTTTTTTTTTTTTACAATATAATACCTAGCAAAGCTTTATGGGGCGTTAGTAGAAATATATTTTGTGTACTGTAGTTTTGAATTTGATTGATTGTAAAGTTTAATTTAAAGACTCATAGATATTTATATTTGACACATAACTGTTAAATATTTATTTATAACTTATTATAATATTTATTTTGACATAACTGCTTTGACAACGTAATTCATCTCTATTTGGTTACAGTTATAGGATACCATCTCCTATTTCATGTTTTAGTCCCATTAAAGAAATATTTAACGTAAAATTATTTATTCAAGGAAAATTCTATTAAATAAAATTAACTACCAGCATATTCCATTTTCTTTTACTATTTTTCTTATGCTAACTGTCCGCCTGAACGGAGTTACACCATATAATAATTTTTTTCTCTTGTAGAAGACAAATAGAGGCAATACGTAACT
>BGPR01017038.1:0-16200 GCA_013235015.1 Araneus ventricosus
TAGAAAGAAAATTTGAATTAGGGAATTATCACCTTATCATAACAAACTACTTTGATATTGAAAGTTTTTTGACAGCAATAATTACTTAGAAGTTATGAGCTGAAAAGTGATTTTTACCCCCTACTTAGAATACGCTTTAACCTATGCATGCGACACCTTGTTGAAAAGCTTTCATCAGTTCACTTTTATATAGGTAAACTAAAAGATATCACTTCCACTTATTATAAGGTAAACAAGCTGATATATCCGGGTTTGCTCCGGATTGAAATTCTTTCATGTCTTAAATTTTTTAATGAAAAAACTACTATCGTATAAAAATTATAATACACAAATTCCTTTTCTGATCTGAAACGTTTTTAATTAAAATGAGAATATCAATTGAAAAAAAACGATTTTTAAAAACAGCCGTTTTCTCCATAAATTATTATTTGTTATATAGGTACTTCAAATCTTGTTAAGAATTACTAAAGTAAGAGAAAGGGTTCAATGAATATTTTGAAACAATTAAATTAACGAGTTAATTATTCATTAATTTAAAGAATGAAAATCAATCAATCATTAGTTTGTCCTGATATAAATTGTTAATCGTCTACTTTTAAAATTTTCTTTTAGCATTCGTCAAGAATTCTGTGAATGTATTCTGGCATTTATATATATTCGTATTATTCTTGTTCTTCAACAATAAAGAATATTGTTACGAATTCTGTATAAAATTACTTTTGAAAAAATATTAAAATGAGAGAAACAAATTGTATGGAAATGAAATTTTCGTCACTGAAATGCTAATTTTTTGAAATTTAATAAGGTGTAAAAATAGTTTCGTGAGATAATGTTTTCAAAAGATATCGCGGAAAAACACCTTGCTTAATTTTTAATTAACTGAAATTTTAAGTAACGTTTGGGCTTCGAAATGTTGAAGATGAACTTTCTCTTGTCTCAAATAAAAAGTGTGCAAAGTCTAATTGAAATCAGTCCACTGGTTTAGGACGCGATGTGGAGCATACATACATAGATACAATAACTTTTATTTAAATCAAGATAATTATTAGATAATTTACAAGATTAAGATTGCTGGCATATACTATGAGCCATAAAAAAGGTTTTAGTGAAGATATCGTCACAATTAATTAAATATTTAATTTTATTTAAGTAAATAGTTAAATTTAATTAATCAAACAGTTAATTTTAATAGTTAATTTGATAATTAGTTAATTTGACAGGTTACTTTAATTTGATAATTAACTAAACATGGCTGCACCAAGATTTGTTTAATAAATTTAATATAAAATAGCCAAAAAAGACAGATATATAAGAGTTCCCTTTGTCCTTTTTTATATTGAAAAATATCTCATTAACTTTAAAATTGTTTTGGGATTTTCTGTCCAAGTATTTGCTTTTAACTGTCGATGAAGATTTAAATTTGTTGTTCAAAATGGCTGCATTGATATCCTATGCTTTAAACACACGTATTAAATTTGCAACTCTCAATGTTTAATAATTTTTATTCTGTTATGTGTTAAGAATTTAGTGACTATTATCTCTGTAACCAGGAGGTTCTCTAAATGAGCCCATTCTAGTAATGTTTAAATATTTCATGTCATGTGATTTTTGCATATAACAAAGTAATGTTCGCACAATTATATGGTAACCTAGATTAAATAACTAATTTTTAAATCCATATTCTTTATTCATTCATGTCAGGTGTCAATTTTTTGTTACTGTTTCAGATCTGCTGTCTTAATGTTATCTAGGGAATATTTGCTCTGCTGGGATGTTTATTTCTTTTTGATTCCTATGATTATGTGATGGGATATAAAAAATTGACCAATATACTGACCAATAAATCTAGCATAACCTTTTGGAATGAAAAATGGAATGATAAAACCTTGATGTAGTAAAAAATTAAATGTCATGAAAACAGAATCACAGCGTAAATATTGCAATGCGTAGAAACAACAAAGTCATTGGCTATGTCTGTATTGATCAATATGTAATATTTCATTACTTTTGTAACATTAGCGTAAAGGAATCTACCTTTGCCTTCAAGCTTGCCGAAAAGGGATTTTTTTTTAATTTGTACAACTAATCAAATCATTACTTCCACTATCAATTCTTTATACAGTCTTCCCAATATAATCACATTTATTTGAATTGTTCCAGTTTCATTAACAAGGCATTTACAAATATCGTGTTTCGCAAGAACTACCAAGTTTATCAATTTTTATATAGTAAACTGCTTATATTTATCGTAATCCAGTGGTTTCAGTTCCAAAGAAATCAACACCTCGTAAGCATGCAATTTTAAACGTTTTCGTTTTACCCAGAAGATGTTTTTCTGGGTACATTGAGCTGAAATTCAACTTGTATAGTGATTTCCTTTATGGGTTTCATTTCTTGAAGACAGTGGCGTAGTGAAAGTAAGTGGCGCCCAAAGCTATAATTTTCTCGCTCCTAGTCGTCATCAATGGTTAAGCACGGTTAAACGGCGCCTTAGACATAGTATTAACATTCGCCGTCTCGTCCTATTTCACTTTCAAACCAGTGGGAGTGGTCTCCCCTAAACTTTCTCGTATATTCCCTAAAACATGTGGAGAAAAAAAATAAGCTAAAAGGCAGTAAAACGCATCAAGCGTCTCTAGAACAGCCGGAGGAAAAAGTTGTAATAGAAAATCTCATACACATCGCCAGAGTGCTTAAGAAATAAAAAAAAAGCATGGAAAACAGAACTTATGAATCAATAGGCACTAACTTTCCTTTTGTTAATAACAATTACTTTCGTTTTGTCCGAGTGAGAATATGCAAAATCCACTAACAGATAAAGATGTATTACCAATTACAAAATAAAATTAACCGTAAATTAAATATGCAACTCTTTTCAATAAAATATCTCTTTTTGACTGACTATAAATCACCGAAATGAAAGCGAAAGGCAGATCAAAATCAAACGAGCAGAATTTGGCAGTGAGTCGAGACAGGACGAATTATAGTGAAGCAGAATTAGAAGCTGGTGTGTTTACGCAATAGGGTTGAGTAAGATAAAGAAAACCAAATTTGGAATTTGAATAACTTTTTTCAACCGATTTAAACGTAAATTTGTTGTAAAGTTTAGTAAATCACTAAAAATCAACTGAAATATTTAATTGTTAAATTCTAAAAAGGGATGGTATTTAATTAAATTATGTAGAGCTTAATTGGAATATTTTATTTATAAAATTGAAATTGACTGTTGGAATTCTAGAAGATGTGTGTCGTAAATTAATTAACTACACTGCCGTGTATAATATGATGAATTAATTAGCTATTATTTATTTTTATTTTATTCTTTAAGTCGATTATTGTATCCTTGATTAATTACAGCAATGATAAGGGTCTGATACACAGCCATGGTGTTATGTAAATTAATTGATTATTCTTTTTATATTTTATTTAATTATTCTTCTCACATCTTATTTTCATCCCTCAAAAATCGTTTATCTTATTCTTTTAGTATTCAGCTAAATAAATGAAGAATTAGGAATTTATTATTTGGGAAAATATTTAAATCTTATTTGATAAAAGTTCTGTAAAGATAGATCTCAAAGCAGAGTTCATTGAACCTTTACAGGAAAAATAGACGTCCCGCCATATGCTAAGCATTCACCGCCCGCGAAGAGAGCCTGAGAATTCTCAATTCCTTACTTTCTTGTAAACAACGAATAATCCTAAGCAAAAAAATGTTCTCTCTCCACTTTTAAAAACAGCCGGTGGATATAATTCGTGAGTGTCCTTTTTAAAATTGTCGGTAAAATTCTGATTCACACACATTTCTGCAGCTGGCATTCAGTAGTTAAGAAACCTTTGACCCTGTTTTGGCTCAGTTTCCGAAAATTCTAAACATTTCCGACAAAATTATTGCCCTTTTCATGCCAAAGAATTCTCTTGTAGAATTCCATTCTAAAAGTTACTACTCTATTGCGAAGAACGAACAACGAATGATTTCTATTTCTTCACCTTTGACCTGGGTGCGATTCGCACGGGTGGTTTCTGTTTAGTAACTGTCAACACATCCATAATCCCTTTTCGCTGGAAAAAGTTCAGAGACCCACGTGGTGTATTGCTAGAAGATGCTCTGTAAGTAGCCGGGATTGGACGGGAGAGTTCGGGAGCGTGACTTAATTTAAGGGGTTGCATGAATTTGAAAACTTTTAACCAATGATAACTTAATAGGTTGGCTATTTTGGCGTAAAATGCCGTCGCCAGGAGGGATTTAAAAAGGGGTGTTTGAGAATTTTAAAAAAAACCAAGGCTGATCTGACCTGACCTGACCTGAACGGACTCCGACTCCAATTTTTGACTAAAAATAGGGGACTTGACTTGAAAATTTGAAAGAGGAGAATTTTTAGAGAGGCTGACATGGAGAAGAAAATGTAAAGCGTCTAGCATAAAGAGATGAGAGAACTCGAAGTAGTATCCCCGTCATCGCTGGGGGATTTTTTTGAACTGTCGAAGTAAAGATGACAAAAGATATCGTTTGGTGCCGATTGGCTAGGAGTGCAGAAGGTAGCAGCGGGAAATAGCGGATAAAAAAAAAGTTTTTTTTTCCTTGCGAATAGAGTGCGGCAAGCTATCGTCCCAATATTTATGAATTTTATTTCATGCAGAACAAAAAACCCTTCCAAAGTCTGTTTGCAAATCAACGAGAACAATATGAACTGTTCGCCGGTATCTGAAGAATAAGATTCTAGGAGTGCTAATGAAATTGAATATGAAACACAAAAGAAAAGGAATCCCTTGCAGAACTGAATTCACTCCCTTTTGCTGACTGTTGGTGCTTAAAACAGGAATGAATCTTCCAGCGGCCATCCTAAAATTAAGATAAGTTGTTATTCCTTAACCCTCATTTTATATTTTTGAGAAACTAAATTAAACTTAATAAGCTGATAAAATGTAATGTATAATTTTAAACATCAAATAATTTAATTCGTAGGAAATGTAATGTGTAATTTTAAACATCAAATAATTTAATTTGTAACAATTGTAAGTTCTAATCTTAGACATCAAAATTAGTAATTTCAAGAAGAAAATGGAAATTTAACATATTTAAGAATTATGATGAGGATGAGAATGTTAAATTTTAAATGAATTGTCATGTTGGAAATTTATGATGAAATAAGAATTAAAAGGTTATAGCTAAAATTTTATATTACATGCTGTTTGAATTTGTGCTTATCTTGAATGTGTAAACAAATCCATACAAATCGGTATATTTTTATCAGTTTTGAACATAGAATATCTAAGTTATTTACAGAAATGTTTTTTTTTAATAAATTGACATCAGTAAATGTGTATTAATCAATGTATGTTATTTAGAAGTGAAGTTACATCTATTGCATATGGATGATTCACCAGTTATAATGAGAAAGGTTATGAGTGTTTAGATAAATTTTATATATTGACTGAGTAATACATTAACCTTTTATGGCAAAAATATTTGTAATAATCTTGAATATCAATTTAATTTTAAATTAGAGATGGTCACTCATACAATCCTAAAAAATGATAAGTTTAATATTTTAATAATTGGATAGGCTGTTGGGGTAAAATTTGGAATCATTAATGAACATTTAATTAAAAATCTGTTTGAAAAAGGGTCGACCCTTAAATTGATTAGGTGTTATTAAGTGATGATATTGATGACACAGCATTTGAGTATTCTTTTGTTTTGTCAATGATTTTATATATTGAAGTATCATATGATTGTTTAATAAATATGTTAGTTTAAGAAATTTGGCTCTGTTTCTCTTATTAAACATTTAAGCACTGTGTAAGATTGTGAATCTGGGTATTGCATGTTTAATTATTTTAACTATAACGCAACTAGTTTCAGGGTTGCGGCGATTTAAATCAGTTGATTAAAATCACTGATTTAAATCGCGATTTAAATCAACTGATTTTTTTTAAAAAAATCACTGATTTAAATCACTTTATTTTAAATATCAAGCTAATCTGCTTTAATGAAATACAATTGTCCATGTATCTTTAAATAGTGATTTTAAAATATTTTTAAATGTATATTTAAAGAAAGAATTTATAAATCATAAAAAAATATTTCATTTAATTGATGTAACTAGAGTACTTTCCATATCTTTATTTTTGAGAACACAAGCAAATAAGATTTTAAATAAAACTAATGAGCAACACAATAAAATGCAAAGTATGAGATGCTCCTTTTTTATAAAATAAATATTGTGAAAGGATCATGTTCACAAAGAAGGAACATAGTAAAATGCATTGAGTTTCATTTTAATATTGGAGAAAACTAAATAGTGTTTGGGAAAACAAAGTTTTTATATTGCAATAATGTTCAAATGCAAGATAATTAAGTTATACATACAAATGTTCCAAAAGAAATGCAAACATCTACATAGCACAATTTAAACTATGATCTATAATTTTGAAAAGCAATGTTTGTGTGCACGATGTCCAGACAAATATATCACACATATAGTCATGGAATTTGGCACACGGCTGGTGGTGACTCAATGCAAATCGAAGCCTTAAAAATTTAATCTAGAAAGTTTTTTAATGTTTTGTGTTGTTTTGGGTGATTTTTTGCTCCAATTTCTCAATAGCATGTTTTTGGAGAATTGTACGAAAAAATAGATACACTATCGGAAAGGGAGAACGATTTCTGTTCTTATGAAGTTTGTTTCTTACATTTAACGTAATTTACTGATTTTTGAGAAATTTTTGAAAAATAGTCACTTTTATGTTTCTTTTCTATTTGGATTTCTTAAAATTCTCACTTAAATAAATATTAAACTTTATTTATTATAAATAACAAGCGCATAGAAAGGTTGATGTGTAAATTATATTTAAAAAACACATTTTTGAGTCCAGGTTAGAAAAAGTTATTTCAGAAAATTTCAGTGACTTGTCACCTAGTTACTGGTTTCTTTAATTTTTTATGCTTAGTAAGAAGTAGTCTATTCTCAAGGTCAAGGTGAAATAAACCCTAATCCAAATACTTGAAAGGGGAAGAGTATGTTATTTAATTCTTGAAAGATTGAAGGATAATTCTTATTTTTGAAAGGGGGGGGGCAGGATTTTCAGTCCTTTGGTGCAATTCATGTAAAAGAGAGCCTGCTTCTCACTTGTGCAAAATTTGCTTGACCAGAAGATCTATATCTAAAAATTTTATATATTCTAACATACAATAATATATATATATAGTCAGGAAATGAAATTTTTATTATATTTTTCCTCAATAAAATTGTTCTTATATTCAAAAGTTTATTATTCTGTATATTTAGTTCACAAATATTTTTTAAATAGTTGTTACATGTTTGAAATAATTTAAAAAAAAAGAAAGTAGAGCTTAATGACTGGTATGTTGTTATATACATATAATTCTACGACTGTAGGCCTCATTGTCTAATATACAAATATTATATATATATATATATATATATATATATATATATAATTTTAAAAAAATCATTAAAATCAAAAAAATCTTGATTTAAATAAAAAAAATCCGATTTAAATCAAATAAATCGATTTTTTTGAAAAAAATCAAAAAAATCAACAACCCTGACTAGTTTATAAATTTTGCTCATGCTATAAGTCTAAAATAATTTGATCTGATAGCCTTCAGAGATAAAATATCAGAGTGAAACATTATGATCAACTGCCTGGTGCTATCTGTCAGTATTAATTTTTTACTCGCTGATGAAATTGAGTTTGAGATTTTACTCAGCTTATGAGTTGATAGTTGAATTTTAATGTAGGAGTATTGTAGAAGCTCTATCTATAGATGGTAGATAAAGATATGTTAATTGTTTATGTAACTTAATACTCTGTTAACTTGTTTTGAATGAGTAAATGATTAAAAAATCAAATTTATTTGTGAGATCAGTCAGAATTAAGATATGCAACATGTGTAAGGTATATTTAATATCTTAGTGAAGTGATTTGTTTAAATGAAAATTCTAATATAATGTTAATAGTTACGAGCATTTGCATATTAGAGCAAAAACATAAATAAACTAGTAAATACCATCAAAATAATCACAACAAATTGGAGACAAATCTACATTTATGGTTGCAAGACTACATACGAAATTTCATTTATCCAAGTCATTTCTTTTACAAGATATCGTCTTCAGAACTATGCGATTATACAGAACGACAAACAGTCAACCCTTAGACGGATTTGGTCCAAAATTTGATACGAACCTGCATTCCTGATGATAAAGCTGTGAACCAAATTTTATCCATTTAGCTCGTCAAGGTTTTGAGTTATAGTGTTGACATGAACGCAGACAAACTTCCCGTGGGCAGATTTTGTCCAAACTTTAATAGAAACCAACAAATTATGTGTAAAGATCACATACCAAATTTCATCCCCGTAGCTCTAATAGCTTTCAAGTTATCGTGTTCACAGACACACACACACACAGAGACAGACATGATTCTAAAATTGTGTTTTTCGGACTCATGGAGGTCTAAAACATGGAGATTCGTCAAAATCTCGATTTCGAATTTTTTGAAGATTACAATACTTTCTCTTTGTATACTTCGTATACAAGAAAGTAAAAATGACATAAATTCAATGGCATTTTATTCCCAAAACACACCCTTATACTGGCGGCGATTGGGTTGAAAAAGTGAAGGGCAAAAAAGGGGAATACATCTAAAAGACCCGGGAGCATAGAGGGTAGAAAATGGAATTTAAAAATTTCGGTAAAATATTAGCTAGTTTTTTCGAACACACTGTTGCTTTTTTATATTTCCTATTTTTAGGCAGCTAAAATTAAATAAAAATTTAATTTTTCAATAAAAATGTAGGGGGCGACTTCCCCCCCACGACTCGCCGCCAGTGGCGGCCGGTGTAACTAAAGCCCCTCCCCCGTTCCCTATACCAAAGCTTGAAGGCCTTGTGAATGTTTTTAAAAGTCTACAGAGGTGTCGAAGACTGTTCAGTATTTCTTCCCATTTCAACATTACCTGTTTCTAAAGTTGTTTATCGGCTTTTTTGTTTATTATTTATTTATTTATCACCCGAAATTTATAACTTCACATCTGGAAGCTGTATCTCGTAGCGAATTTGAATCGTTTGTTGGGGGCAAATTTGTATCATCTAGCCATACGACATGCTATATTTTCTTTTCTTGTGCAAAAGAGATGTTTTCAGTTTAAACAGGGCAGAACTCCAAGTGATAAACCTATTGATTAATTTCGCTCGGCCGCCAAAACGTTGATGGTGGGTGAAACATATTATTTGTAAAAGAAAATTAAAATCCGTGCACAAAAAATTAGGAATGAAAACGATATAAACGATCAGGGTAAATATTTTGGACAACCCGTATTGTATAGGATAGAATAGGATCGAATTTCTTCCAAATACATAAAGAATTCCTGAAGTTCGAAATTACTTTAGTTAAGTAAAGTTTAGTTTAGTAATCAGGGTAAATATTTTTGACAACCCGTATTGTACAGGATAGAATAAGATAGAATTTTTTTCAAAAGCATAATGAATTCCTGAAGTTCGAAGTTAGTTCAGTTAAGTTATATTTTGGGTCGGGCCACGTAATCAGATGACAAGGACAGTACTTGAGCTGGCAGCCCTTCTAAATTTCAACACCACACCGACGAAAATTTAAAGCTCGACAAATTTAACTTGCAACAGGCCCGAATACACGAAGAATCTTCCTTGGAATCGGGTCTCGAACGAAATACCTCTGTGTCCCGAAGACGAGACTCTATTACTAGGTCACAGCGGCTCCCTGCCTCATGAAGAAATGTTCAAATTTACATTAAAAGAAAAAATAACACTTAAAAATCTTTTGCGCGTTTTAAGATGTGATTTCTAATAAAATAGAAATAAATGATTATAAAATGTGATATTACTTCTTTGCATGGTTTTAAATAATATTTACGAGTTTGAAGACTTACGGAATTTTAAATGCTACCTTTCTATATTCATGAAAATCTATATATTAATACGTGAAGAGAAAACTTTGTACCCCTTTTTAAGAAAATTTCTCTCACGGAGGAGTGTGAGATTTGGCATAGTTAAAGTTCATATGAGAAGGAGTTCAGAAAGATAAAATTTATGTAATGCTGATAGAACTTATAGGTAATTTTCACCATTTTGTGGCTGTGTGATGGTTTTTCGGAGTTTGCTGATCGTTGGACATGTATGGCTATCCTAATGCACTACATCGATGTTGTAGCAGGCTGCACTCGCTGGCTCCTAATTGTGCCTGGGTCTGGCCTCCCTTGAGGAGATTATGCGGAGTGGATGATTTGTAATCGATTTAATCCTCCCGCAGTGAAATCCACTCCAAGAGGGAGTTTATTTAGATTATTTATTAAAAAAAACTCTTCGGAGTGAAATGCAAAATGCAGATGATTTCAATCTGTCAATGTCAAATACATATTAGTCTGTGGCCAAAGAGTCTCACAGAGTACAGATTGTCTCTAATGAATTTATATATAGTATGTATTACTAATACATTAAATTAAATAAAATAAAACATTCGTTGTTTACGTTCATGCTGAATGTCAAGCACATAAAAGTCTGTGGTCAACAGTCGGACAACATTTATTTTTTTAACCGCTCGGTTTTTTTTTGTTTCAATAAAAAATAACCTCAATAGCGTTCAAACTTAAAAATTTAATGAATAATGGTCGAATTTCGACCGCTGGGCGACCTATAGTATAAATTAGTTGTCTTTTTAACGTTTCTTAATTTTTCTTCTTTTAAAGTGTCAGTAAATCCAGAAACAACAAATAACAATTCATGAAATAAACGCACCTTGCATAATAATCCTTTGCTCCTTACTTCCAACAGTAACCGATTCTAATTCCACCTTCTGGTCATCTTTTCTTCGAAGCACAAATGTATCTGGTTCTACGGATCCAGAGACAACGGTCTAAAAATAAAGGTTGCAAAACCATCAATATATTTGATTAATAATTATAATATGCTATTATTAGTTAAATAATGAGAAGGTAACAGGTATCTGAAGGAGAAAAATATAATCAATAATGGCCTATAGTCATTGAATAATTTTCAAATTTAACGCATTGATTTCACACGAAGTTCCAATGACAAGACAAGTGACTGTGGTGCATATCATCTAACATCTCACGTAACATTACCTGTAAGATAACGGCTTAAATCGGAATCGGTCTGTTGTGACGCCAGGTCCTTTTTCCTCCTGCAAGATACGTGATGTTCTCCAAAATTACACTGGCATAACGCATTTCGCGTGTTCCAAGCAGGCTTTAATAAATACGATTTTGACTTTGTTCAGCCTACCTTGGTCGTAAATTTAGATGTTGCAATGTGAGGAATAATATGTTTTTACAGCAAGTAAATCATAAATGTATTTTTTCATTTAAAAAATGTGCTGTCCAACAATATATCAAAACTTCCTCTATACCAACAAGAAAGGACAAGCATGAAGCAAGTCAAGTTGAAGCAAAGTGTATCAAATGTATTCGAAATTTTTCAATCAGAAAACATCAAGAATTATTCTTTTCGAACAAATGCTTTGATTAATACAACACAAAAAATAATTTCAATAGAAAAATAAATCCTAACTAACAGTTTTTTAAGGGGGATGGCTGTGAAGTAACTTGAATAAAACATGAAATCATTAAAATACGCGTATTCAACTAAAAAGAATAGATAAGACGATATAAAAATGGTGGTATAAAGCTTTCAATATTCTGAAGAACTCTCTGGAAGTTATGAACCTTTTTCAAATACTCGGTTTACACGGGCTAAATCTTTCACAACACTCACCATCACAGAATTCGGGAAATGTCTCCTTTCACTCCGACTGTAGGTTTTTTTTAAAAAAATCAATATTTATACGCAACCTTTCCAAACGTGTTTAAATACCGTTGAGCCAAGCGATTTGTTATTTATATGCAAAGTTTTATTAGTATAACATGATCCAAAGCTATAAAAGAACTAAGAAAACACATTAGCCTGTGAAAATCGCAGGATTCAGTATAAAATAGACTTGGTTCCAATCCGCTGAAATCGCAAGATACGCACTTAAAGGGTAATCTTTTAACAATGTAATATTAATAAAAAGACAATATAAATCGATAATAATTATATTTAAATAAAAAGATAAAAATTAAAAAAGGGGGGCAATAACTCAGTTAAAAAAGTAACAGAAATTAATGTTCGTTTTGATTGAAGCCACATTTAACATCTCTGAATTACGCATCAGTACCTCTCCTAATCTATAGTTGGCAGTTATTGTGATTACAGATGGGTTATTAGTGACAGGATCGCACGTGAACATGACTCCTGAAACCTCACAAGCCACCATCTCTTGGATGACAACAGCCATTGGAGAGTTCAGAACTTGACCATAGCGCCTGGTCAAAAAGAAAAAAATATGTCAAATTGGTAAGTTCAAAATAAAATAAAGTCGATAAAACACTTCAATAAACTAACACTTTTTTCGGATTTTATAAGAGCAGTTTTATTGAAATAAATAAGTTTAACTGTTCTATAAATTTCAATTCCTAAATTAGCAAAGTTTACAATATTGTATAAATAAGCAAATTCAGTCGAAGACGTAACAGTCATATGTACATAAACGATCTCACGACTGCATGTTTGCATAGAATTAGCTTTGGTATCCGAATTTTGGATTCTAAAATTTGCGTTGTTTTTAGAGGAAGTTTTCCAAAAATTCAAACATGTTAGAGGTCAAACTTATGAAATAATTCAAATAAAACTAATACTAAAATAAACTAAATGTTATAGACTAGTACATGTACTAGAATATTCAGCAATTCCGAATTTTTTTTGCTGAAATCTTATTTTACTTTTTGCCGACGTCCTAAAATTGATCTTAAACCCTATTAACACAGAAACTTTTTGAATCATAAGACATGAACTGAATTTCCAACACATTCGTTTACTTTCAGTTGTTTAAAGCTTTAAATTATGACATTCTCGTTTTTCGGCGAGGAATGTTCTTTGTGCTATTATGACGAGAATTTTGCATCTGCTTGTTTTTATTCTATTTTATGTTGTATAATACGTTCAGTGTTATTTTGAGCCTAATCTGTGCTAGTATTTATTTAAATCTGCTATCAACACATGTAGAAAAACACTTTGAAGAAATACAACCAATATTTTGTGAATGCCAAGGAGTCCCTTCTTGCTTCAAGCCACATAGCAATGTCAGTGGCATACCTGCAACTTTTGCTGCCCGGGGCGAACTTTCATTATGCCTCCTTCCTATACAAGTTACATAAAGCTCAATATAAGAAATAATAAATTCCACGGGGAAAAAATTGATTTAATACCGCAATTGGCGTTTGACGCCCTTGATGCCTGCATATAGGTTGTGAAATCATGCTTCCACCACCCGACTTTCTTTCATATACCGGCAATTTACCAAAAATAGGGCGAAAAATATGAATTAATTACAATAGATTTTTTTTATGTACACAATGATTGATCCAGCTTCGCTGCTCTTCTTAGTTATAAAATTGTTTTCCTGCGTGTCTGATTTCGTCTTTCTAAGTGCTGCCCGGGGTGAAGCGCCCCCCACAGGTACTCCACTGAGTAATGTACAGTCGAATAGAAAAATCACTCACTAGAGCAGGGTTCCTAACCATCTTTCCCACGCGTATCCCTTGATTACTCCTTTTATTTTCGCGCACCCCCTATTGTCATGCTCCCCCTCTAACCATCTATCCATGCAAAGACGTTTCTATCAATAATGTTAAGGGCGTAGTTAAGTTGAAGAGTCAAATGACTCGAATTAATAAGCTTAATTATTAAGTCTAAACTAGAAGGAAAAAGATAAAAGCATACAACAAAAGATTTTGAGCATAGACTAGACTTAAAACATGCACAACTTTTACTTTTCACACGAATTTGCAGAAACAAAATTCTATAGATTTTTTAATCCCGTATGTTTTTTTGTGTCCGGAATTACCGACTTAGCCAAGGGGTACGCATACCACAGGTAGGGAATCTCTGCACTAGAGTAATTAGCTCTCTGATGGCCCTGATCACTACACTCGCCTTACGATTTCTACCTCCCGTCAAAACTAGCCAAAGGCCAAAGACTGGTTTTCTCCTTCCTTAAGTAACAATTGCAAGCAACTGAAGCATTAACCTTGTAATGATTAACGGTCGTTATAAAGTTGGACAATGAAACAATATGATATAAATGGATACGCTAATGAAAAAGAAAATTCTAAGCTGTATAAATAAAATTATGAGAGCCAAATAAATAAATCAATAAAAAAGACAAATAATGATGATTTCAAGAATGAATAAATAATTGGAATTATAAAAAAATAATAATTAACCCCTTATCGATCAGATTTTTTATTCGAATTAAAAAAGAATTTTTTATTACTAAAAATTAATATATATTCTATCCTGAATTCGAAAATGCAAAATGTTTTTGTCAGTAAGCAGTTTTTGCTTGACCTAATGGTGGTCAAATGCGTGATATCTCGCCCACTGATCTCCAGTTTTCCCTGCAATGCACTCAAGTTTTAAATTAAAACAAAATACTCTCTGATAATATATTTTTCAAATCTATTGCTTTGAGGTATTTAAGATAAATATCTGCATAAAAAGAATTATTAACCCCTTCAGTCGGAATTAAGAAATAATGAAGTTAGAATTTTTCCTTTGGCTTACTGTGTACTACTGCTTTGCTGTAAAGGCATCAGGTACGGTGTACAACTGCAAAGGTTAAAACATAAATGAAATTTCAAGCCTGTAGATGAAAAATTAAGAGTTATCCCATGTCCAGCATCCGGACAATACCGGATATTTCAACTGAAAACAAGACAAAAAATCACACAAATCTCACTTTAAAATGGTTGTCAAAGGGTAATAAAATATTGTATAAGCCTTTTAAATGGTGAAAAAAAAGGATTAAAAACAAGAAATTACTTGAAAAACAAAATTCATCACCGAGCTCCATTTTGGGAAGAACGATGATTTTCTCAATTTTTTTTTGGAAAAGCTAAAAAACTAAAATGATTCCATGCCCGAAACGAAAAATTCTTGAAACGATTATATTTCTAAGAAAATTGAGAATCAAATTTAAAAAACAGCATGTATTTTCGTCAATTATTGAATTAATAGGAGCTGTTCAAAGTTGATGTCCTGTATACCGGACACCAGGTCTGAAGGGGTTAATATATTTACAACCTTACCATGAAAACAGATTTACAATCTTTCTTCACCATCAGAGCCTAAAAATCACATTGAAATCATTTATTGCCCCCATTAATCATTAATTGTAATATTTTATTGCTTATTTAGAAATAGAAAAAATAATCGCGGAATATAACGAGTCGCGTAAATAGCGACGAATTCACTTTCAACGATGCAATTTGTCCTCTTCGTCGCATGACACGCGACACCGACCGCGTTGGGACATAAAAGCCGAACGTATGACACGTGACGCCTTTCAAGAAGGGGTTAATTGCGTGAAAACGAGAAAATAAATATGATAAAAGAACAATAAAGATTTCAGTAGGCAAAATTTTGCAATACTTATACTTAAAATAACATTTCTCGTACAAAACTAAAAGTCATTGTTTTAAAAACATAGTACGCTTAAATATTTTCAGAATTTCGTCTCTGTATCTGAAATGTTTTACCTAAGTTTAAAACAAGCTTTGTTCCTTAAATTGCAAGTCATGAACTGCAACAGATTAAAATTAGTAAAATGAAAAATAAATGATTTTTCTTCTTACTTTTTGTATTCTACAGCTATATGACCAAATTGGGACGCCCAGCACTTTTTTACAGCCGTAAATATCTGTGTAGTACAGAAATGCATCATTCAATACGATGTGAATTAATAATATTACTAATTAGGAACATTTTTACTCATAAAAAGTTTTATTTTTATTGCAAACATATTGGATACAGTTTCCTAAAGCATTTATTTGATAAAGCAAAGTTCTGAACCTTCCAGCGGGTGCGCTTACGCAAACAACAAATAACGACATAGAATGTCTGAGAAACCCTTAGCAGTCCAATGTAAATGGCAATTTGCGTAAGTACTTTAAACTACGACTTCACTATGGCTAAAAGAAGGAAATTCGCATATGGATAAGAGCTGTTGTCTCCTAACGTATAAAATTCAGTTTTTTTCTCTAAGATTGTGCATTTCACCATAGCTTATCGAACTTTCA
>BGPR01017038.1:21200-33357 GCA_013235015.1 Araneus ventricosus
TTTTTTTCAGTACTAGTTCTCATGCAGAATAGAATTTGTGTGGTGCGAAGGCTTGATGAGAGAGTGCCAGCTCGGGTGTCGTGTTCGTCATTTGACCGCGGTCGGAAATCACGTGGTCCGTCCAAAAATAGCCCTCGTGTCGCTTCAAAGCGGAATATTAATATAACTAAACTAAACATGCAGATAACTGCACAGCATTGGGATTCTACCTGTTCATATAATATTAGTAATAGAAATAAAGTTTCTGTTGCCCCAGTTTTAAATGAAAACGGTTATTATTCTTTTTGAAATAAGTAATTTGTTTCTTCAGTCGTAAAATACTATTTTTTAAAGATATTTAACGGACAAAATAAAATGATTTAACACATTGTGTATGGTATGTGAATTAGGTGCAAGCTCCGAAAACGACAAATCGTAACTTTGCTCGCTATAGACAGTTTTATATACCATAAAAAAAAAAGTGAAAGTATTCTTAAGACATCTATTACCATCTGCAACTCATTTAAACTGGTATGCAAGTGAAATTCTGGAATTAAAATTAGATGTTGGATAATTCGGAAAGAACGAGTTTGTAGGTTTTCCATCATCAAAGTATTAAGATAACCGACATTTCAACAGACGACGTTACATCTTTTCTTTTAAAAACAGGTTCAAACCATTCTCGAAGAATTTACAATTAATAAGGATTTTCGGGTGCATCTCTCCCTTCCCGGCTCTTGTTTTTTGTCAAATTTCAATGAAGGAAAGTAAGACTATTCAGACTAATGTAAAATTATAATAATAATAAATCGTGTTCTTTACGTAGAAAATTTTATAGTAGTTAATATACACAGATGAAAAAGTATTTTTAATTTTAATGGGATATTACTTATTTTGACCATTTCATATGCATTAACTTTCAAAATAACTTGAAGATTGTTAAACAATAAAATAAACAAACAAGGTTATTTCATAAACAAAAAAGGAACGTATTTATCAATAATGTTATTCAATAGTGCGTTATAATATCTATCTTTGCCAGTTATTTTATACATCACGCAATTTATATAGCATATGTTTAAGAAAATGTAATTCCACAGACGATTCAAAAATAGTGATTTTATATTCAGAAACATTTTAGTTAGGATTTTTTTAAACAATCAAGAAGATAAAGATAATTACAATTATAATAGTTTTTTCACCCACGTCTCAATGTAATGCAAGCAACAGTATTGATTCTATCAATAATTTCTTCTTAAATTTATAATATTCTACAACACCTTTTTTGCTGGTCAACATGTTTTTTTCAATCACAACTTATTAAAAGTTACAGAACCCATTCATCATTAATAAGTAGAAAAGATATTCAGGTATGAAAATTCGTGAAATAACTTACAGATAACCGTTATATAAAAGAAATAAGCCTTTTTTTCTTTCAGAAATCCATGTATTTTTTTTAATAAAAGTCACAGTGAAATATATAAAAATACCTTAGAAATCTGATATAAACATAAGGCAGCATGTTCTACCAGATGAGAATAAAAAATTCAAAAATATTCGTTATTATTTGCGAAAAATTGAGTATTTTCTTCTACTTTGAAGTTTCAAAAAATTGAGATACGTGGTGTTTCTTGTTAAGTGATGAGTTATTTTTAAGCCATTAAAATTATATCGAAGACTATTTAATCAGGCATCATGATAGCGTAACACTGCCCGGGCAATCAACTTCATTTGTTAATTAACTGTAAAAAGTTGCTTACTTTCTGGAAATGGTATGGACCGTTTGCACTTGATTGGCCTTTGTGTTCCCTTTAAGACTTCTCTGAAACAAAAAAACAGTGTTATTTTAATCTAATTATTATATACTGGGTGATGCAGAACAATTTTTTCGATAATTTACGAGCAAGCCAAGAAAACGATGCCAGGCAACGATAACACAGGAACATAAGGTCGTAGACATATTGTATCATCGCTACTGTTTGCTCGCTGAGAGAATTCTGCTCGCCAAGTTGTATCGTTGACGGCGGTCGCTATGGCAACTGGTTATGTTGGGAAAGATCCATTTCGAATAGGAGGAATCCGACGAAATTCGGGGTTTTATTTTATCCCTGGCGCCAGTTTTGTGTCGGTAAAAAGAGTACAACATTCGTCAACTTCTACCTACTCGAAATGGATTCCTCCACCGATAACCTGTTTCTAAAGCGACGGCCGTCAACAAGACAACTTGGCGAACACACAGTAGAGAGGTCACCGTGGCAATGAAGCAACAGGCTATAGAGCAGACTGGTTTTCCAACCTGGATTTTTCCACTGTTAAAACTGCATATCCAAAAGTCGGTGTGGCAATTATATATAACTGGCACTTCGGAATTTTAAAACCCACGAGCAACAAGACAACACAGCACACAACATCATTTCAGTATGAATGTTTGGGCTGGCATTATGGGAAGTAATTTGCTCGGTCTATACTTATTCCCAACATGGGTCGATATTAGATGTTTCCAAAGTTACGTTCTGACAGGTATTTGCCGTTAACGTGATGGTCTGTAATATCTATTGTCCTGCTCTTTTCCTTATTTCATTGTCACAGAGGCCGACCCCATTAGAGATAGTACGTTGCGTTTGAAAGAATTCTATGGGTTTTTTAAAAGGAAGTTTAACATTTTAATATAATAGTAAAAACCAGCTTTCAAAAAACATTTTTATAATTCTTCTTTCAAATATACAGGGTGTCCAAACTTATCGTGGTCCAATAGCTAATTTCTAAACCGTTAGAGATAGACATATAGTTACAATTGGAAAAATATTTTAAATGAAGGGAAAAATTATAATATATGTTTCTTGAGTGAATAAATATATTCCTGAAAAAGTTACGAATTCTAATTTTTTATACGTTGTCCTATCAGTCATATTTAGTAAAATATTCTTGACACTCTAATATTTTAAACAAAAAAGTCCCACTCTTTTGCGACTAAAACTGACCGAGTTATGGAGCTTTGAAAATCGCTAACTTAGACCACTTTACGCCATTTCAGTAGCCGTCTTGAAGACGATCCACCAATCAATGCACAGCGATTTCTCGACGAGGCCGCCGATTGGTTAAAAAATCATAAAATTCGAAGTTCCAGAACTCGCTCAGTTTTTGTCGCAGAAGAGTGGGACTTTTTTGTTTAAAATGTTAGAGTGTCAAGAATATTTTACTAAATACGACTGCTAGGATCGGACGACCGTATAAAAAGTTAGAATTCGTATTTTTTTCAGAGATACATTTAGTGATTCAAAAAATACATTATAATTCTTCCCTTCATTTAAAGTATTTTTTTCAATTGGAAATATATGTCTATCTCTAACGGTTTAGAAATTAGCTATTGCACCACAATCAGTGTGGACACCCTGTATATCAAATGTATCATTTTATCCGTATTGTAAATCATAATCATTATCACATTTAAGTAAATGTATGAATAATTATTAAATGTATCATTTCCATCTTATCCTCGTATTGTAAATCATAATCATTATCACATTTAAGTAAAGTTATGAATAATTATTAAAATTCCCATTTGTCTTCGACAACGAAATTTACAGAATTTTGAGTTAGCGCAAATCAGGCTTCGAAGGTAGGTGATTAATTTTATTTTTCAGACTAATAACTTTAAAAAAACACTAATGAATCATTACTCAACCCAATGAAAAGTTGTAAGTTATACCATAATTTTTTCAGCTATTAATAGACACTTACCCGGTTAAAAGTAACCCATTTCCATTTTTACCTCCTAATTTGTATTTGACGAATGATAGCTTAAGGCTTCCTTTCCATCCTTGTTCGCTGTTGAATACAATGGATTGCGCTATTCTTCCTACTACCTCATACTGTGCACCTGAAAACAATAAAAAATGCATAAAATAGGCAAGGACTGGATATTTAAACGTATTTAGGATATTGTTAAAAATAAATGCATGAGATATAAACTCTGTGGAAGAGGAATCCAGTACTTCAATCAATTATTTTCAATCAATTAGTGGTCGGTTACCGATTGCATAGCTACTTTCAAATACGGTTAAGAAAAAGAAGGTAATCAATCTACTTTTCAAAGTTTCTCCAAGGACAAGATTTTTAATCGCATATTAACCCTTTCTAGGGCAGTGGTAAATATATTTACCACCAAATTCATTAATTTTTAAATGCAGTTTTTAAAGTTGGCGTAAGTTCTCAAAATGTTTCGATGAAACACAAGCTTAGATGTTCCGCTTTCTGATCTCGAACCATAATGAAGGATCTTGACTTGCTAATTAATTAATAATTAATGAAATTAATTAACGAAAATTAATGCCATCCAATAAGCTAAATGAATTAGTTTTCTAAAATTAATCTCACTCCCAAAGTTATTTCATTATAACACTACTAGAAAAAATGTCCCTTTAAAGGGTTAACATAACAATATTTATAGGTTGAATACTATCTGTAAATTGCGTTATGTATGATGAAAAATCGTTTAAAACGCTGCACAGGGCAGCCATTACATATAGCTACCAAATTTACCACGTAGTTACTTCTTGGGTAATAAGTGCTGACGAAGAAAGTTTTTTAAAAATTTTAATCACATTTTTAACTGAAAACTAATCGAAATTTTAAACTTCCTCAATAACTTCTGAGGACATTATCACACTAAAGCCATTTTTACAATATTTGGTGATGGGAGAAAAGTTTTTCTTGTGTTTCTATTGTTGTCAAGGAGATGGGGAATTGTTATGTCGCCAGCGGGAAGACATAGCCATCATGACTCATGAATTGAATAATATTGTGTATTTCCTGCTGGAGAGTTAGGAAACATGAACAGATCCCTTTTGGAGATTGATAAACATTCCGTTTGAAGCTTCATAAAGATTCTTAGCGACGGTTCTCTTAATTTTGGAAGACAGTCAAATAGAGAGGGTTTCAGCGATCACTCCTCATTCTCCAAACTTTAACATCAATATGAGAGCATTTCACATTTGATTAGGCGTAACATCCAACATTAAAGATGCACAGAGGATTTTTAGTAATTACCAAAAAAAACTTGAATCTCATTTTTGCGCAGTCACGGACTCAATCCATATTATTTATTTCTTTCCGATATCTAAGAAAAAAAAATCATAATTGTAGCGGCTTTGACAATGCCGATCACTTCATATTTTTCTGTTGTCATACCAGCGATTTTCACCTTACCCTCATTTTTGACACTAACAAAGAATTGGTATCATAATGTTCTTAATTACCAGCTTTCTTTAACCCACCTTCACAATGGTTTCGAAATTGGCTTTCCCCTCTTTTTATGCTTATTACGTTAAAATGATATCTTTAAGGGATTTATTTTTCAAAATTGTTTCGTGTAAATATTAAATGTAAAAAACAAAACTCTCTGTACTTATATACTTTAATGTATATTATTTACCTCCAGAATGTGAAGGGTTGCGACTCTGTATAATTCTTGGCCAAGTTAATAACTTTTTCTCGGTCGGCTCCCTTAGCACACTACACCTATTGGGTTAGTGGGCAAGCTTGGATTCTGGATTGGATAGCAGATTTTAAATGGAATCTAGACTCGAGTCCACGATTTTTCGATTCTGACATCCTTAATCACATAAGTTAAAACATTCAAGTTTGCATGCAAGCGAGAATGAAATAAAAGAAAGCATCACATACCTGCTTTAAACTTCGCTTTAAAGGTTTTATCACTAAAAGGTTCAACAGTCATATCTATTTCTTCAAGTGTTCTCAGATAGGCGTCTCCGTCGACAGTGTATCCGATCGATAAACTAAATCGATAAAAAAAATCAGATAAGAAATTGAAATTCAGAAACACAATTAACATTTTAAATTTTGTTGAATAAAAAGAATTGACCTTTCCACTCTTATGTCGAATCAGACTCGACATTGTGAATGGTGCATCTTTTACACATTCTTGTTGGATAGCGCTCATTATAAAATTCATATACAGTAAACTCTCGCTACAACGATATCCGATATAACGATAAATCCCTCTACAACAATACAATGTAATGGTCCCGGTGAATTTGCATAGAACGTGATGTTAATTTCCCCTCAATATAACGATATTCTGTACAGCAATACGTACAACGATGCCCTGTACAACGATGTTTTTTTAAAAATCTCAACGCCATTTTTTTCCTCTGTAACAATATTTTATGGAGGATAAGCAAACTGATAATGACAAAAATTCCAACAATAGCGATGTTTCAGATGGCTGAAGAATGTGTTTTGAGACTTCAAAAGTCTTTAACTCAGCTTGAAGAAAAAAAGTGGCAAAATGTCTGAAATTAACGTGGAGGAATATTTAACACAGCGGATGATGATCTTATGGTTTTTGAAAGAGTTACTGAAGAATACTGAAGTTACCGATTTCTGCCCGAAATCACAGACAAAATTGAAAATGATGATGAAGAGGATGATACAGATACATCGCAATCTTTATCGACTTCAATCAGGGGTGACACCAGTGGGGGGCCAGGGCCTCCCTGTCGGGGATACTGTGTCCCCCCCGTCGGGGAAAATTTTTGTACCTCGTTCACGCAACGGGGTATTCAACTGATAGATAAATAAAGATCTGGAGAAAATTTGATACCAATTTCATTACACTTTCCCCCCCCCCGTACAGAAAGTCATGCCCCCTGTCGGGAGAGCGTGCCCCCCCCATCAGGCTGACACTAGTGTCACTCCTGTCTTCAATCAGTTCAGTCCCTAAGAGCAATTTTTTGAAGCCTTTGATCCATAAATGATTGGCATTTACTTGCATTAGACTCTATGCAAACCTTGATTGTTGCCTTACTGTTAAAAAAATGAATATGCAAACGAAAATATTGGATTTTTTCGATAAATAAATTTCTCAGGTATGTGAACTATTTTATTGTATAGCTGACTTTTCAAATTTTTGTATGCTCTAACAAACATCACTCTGGTGATTCTTTTTTTGAAAAATATATATTGTTGTATTGTGTTCACATTAAAACAACCAAAATTTAAATTTTTATATCGTAATTATATCGCCCCTCGATATAACAATACATCCCTCTATAACAATATCTTTATTTGTTCCCCAAAGTATTGTTTTAACGAGGTATTACTCTAATAGCAAAAACACACAAATTCATTTTTAGGAGTTGAATCAAATTAACAACAATATCTTCAACTTCCCAAAGCGCTAAATCAATCCTTCCCCCACACGTATATAATTTTGCACCTTATAATCTTTTGGAGTGCAAAGGGGTCAGAGAGATTTGAACCTCTATTCCAAAACGTTGTAGCAATGGTAATGTTTTGTGGACTTGATTCGTCTATCTTTATATTATTTTTAAAAACTTATTCTCAATTACAGAAATGGTATCGTGTACACAAAAAATGTATTTAAAATAGTCGCAACGCGTGCTTGTATAAACGCAGTCACTAAAATACTGAGAAATAATGCAGTAAAATATACTTAATTATTTTAAATTTATTTAAATTAGAGAAACAGTTGTAAGGAAATAAAATCGTTATCACTGTAAAGTTAATTTTTTGAATTTTAAAATGGTGTAAAAATGGTTTTTGCACAATAATATGCTCCGAAGCTATTGAGGATAAGATTTAACACTTCGATTTATTTTTAATTGGAAATCTAATTAAAATTTTGAAAACCTTTTCTTAGTGATCACCTACTATCCAAGAAATAACTGCGAACCGTTCTAGGTCCAATGGAGCAATGTAGAGATTTTTCAGCAATTTTTACGTCATGCATTTCACATCACGCAATTTACAGGTAATATACAGACTATGAACATTATCAAGTCAAACAAACTCTAAAAAATTAGGATTTAAAAAAATATAGACGCTATTAATCTTGGTTTCTTATGCGTTTCTCCCTCCAAATTTTAGTGAAATTGTCATATTTTTATTTTAAAAAATTTCTCGTTTATTTTAGTGGGCAGTATTGCAGTTGGGCTGAAGCCTATGATGCCAGTTTTGCGGCGCCATTGGAAGTCACTACCCTTAATTTAATAACTTGGCAAACAATGGCGTGTCTGACGAGTATTGAATTACAGAATTTTCAATGACAAAGTAGCAATTAATTCAAAAGGCAAAAAATCATTTAAGCACGCTTAAGTTTCTAGAATGCCTTTTACGCTCTTAATAGAATGAAATAAAAAGAAAAAGAGGTAAAATAAATTCTTAGAGCAAGGGATTAAGATCTTCTAGCTTAGTTACAATAAAATTATTAAAATAATTTTGGAACGGATCTCATAATTTTAACCCGCAGGCGGATGTAGAGGACGGCACCTGAGCCGACACTCACTATTAATACTACATTAGCAGTAGGACTTGAACCAGACACGGCGGATTTTTGAGGAAATTTGGTCGCGGGATAGCGATTCTCTGTTTTATTAGCATAGGAATGCCCCGTCCTGGTCGAAGCCGTCCGGTTAATCAGATAAGGGCCGCGTGAAGCAGCCCCACCCAATACGGCGGCGCAAGTCCCTACTATCGGTATCGGTAAAACCTCAACCGACTCTGCTACATTAAACCCCAATTACTATCTTATTTAAAGTCATAATATGCAATCTCATTCAATTTCTAAGTGCATTCAACTCGACACACACCAATATATATATTTACAGGGTTCCCACTTATATCCGTTCCCCCCCCCCCCTTAACTCTTAAACGGTGACAGCTTAGGCCATAAAGTTGGTGTCTAGGTATAGTAAAAAGGCTATGGGCTACTCGATGAGACAACTTACAACGCCATCTATCGGCAAATTTTGGAATTAGCGGTCCTATCTCGAACACAGTACAAGATACGCGGAAAAGATCAATTATAAAATTGTAGAGCGTCTTCGATTTAGTACAAAAAGATACCTTGTACAGATTAATACCAAGAAATGAACGTTTAAAGTGCACATTTGTTTGTTATCGATTTCCAAAACTGCAAAGTCTCTAAACGGGTTAAAACGAGAAAAAACAATTAGTTATCACAATATACCTTTATTTTCGGTGTTCAAAGTGTTCTCCGTCATCTACAATACAGGTTTGAGTCCTTATTTAAATTTCACTTTGCACACGTTTTAGCATATAGTTGGTGTGCAAACACAAGCAACAGTAATACGTCCTGCAATGTTGGCGGAAAGGTCCATACACCTGCTATTTGAATTATTTCCACAAGAAAAAGTATAATGGGGTCATTTTTTGCCCGAAAAATAACATTTTCTCCTTTCATTCGTGTCATATGACGTCAAAAGTTCCGAAAATGCGAGCAAACAAATGCGCATTTTACACGTATTATTCTTAGCATTATTGCACTCAAAGTGTCTTTTTGTACTAAATCGAAGACGCTCTGCAATTTTGTAATTGACTTTTTCCCCGTATCGTGTGCCGTTTTCGGGATAGGACAGCTAATTCCAAAATTTGCCGATAGATGGCGTTGTAAGTTGTCTAATCGAATAACGCATAGCCTTTTACTATAACTAGACACCAACTTTATGGCCTAAGCTGTCACCGTTTAGAAGTTATGGGGGGTATACCGGATATAAGTGGAAACCTTGTATATAATAATATCAAGCAAAACATAAAGTGTTATATATGAACATTCAAAACAAAATAAACGAAACATATCAAAATTCAATTCAAAAACTAAAAATTTATTAATTAAACAAAATTTAAATTAAGATCCTATAAATAAAAGTGCAAAACACATCCAATGTGCACATGTAAAACTAAAACAATTCTATGTACTATATTATTCTTACAACTATTGAAATAGTCAAACCAAAAATTTGGAATTTTCAACAATAAAATTAGTTGCTCAGCTTTGATATATATATAAGAAAAACAACAACAGAAAAAACCAAAAAAATTTTTTTGTAACATAAAATCGAATAACGCATATTCATATTCATTAAAATATCATGAGCGAGCTTCTCTTCCTGACGAGCGGCTCGCTATGATATTTTTCAAAAAAAATTTTTTTTTTGGTTTTTGCTATTTTGTTTTTTTACTGTTTTTGAGTTTTTATCTTGTGTTTATAAGTTTGTTTTGATTATATATATATATAATATATATATATATATATATATATATATATATATATATATTATATATATCTTCAAAACATAAAATTATCTGAAGTTTACCTCGGTACTATTAGCAAAGACTCTATCCCTGTATTTAAGAAAACCTAATTCAGAGCCATAAAATGTAAAACTCAGAACTTACTTTTTAAATGCATGTGGCAACGAGAGGCTTGCTAAATGAAAGCTGAATCCATCCTAAATAAATACATTGCATATATTTATATATTCATTTTAAATTTTTATTAAGTAAAATAAAAATTAACAATTTTAATGAATTTTTACCACGTGTGTATATCCTAAAAGATTCGTGAATTTGAATCCTACTAGATCTGCATTTTTACCTGTGGAGAAAATTAGTATAGTTTAATGTACTGTAAATTAATCAGTCTTCAAATTCATTTGAAACTAAAAAAAATTTGTCGCTCACCGAGATTTCTAATTTTTTCGCCGGATAAATACATTTCATAATCAGAAGCACCATCTACTGAAACAGTTCCAGCTACAATTCCAGATTCAGCATAAAAATTCAGAGAATCCGCAACCCTGCAAAAATCAAATTATATATATATATTACGAGACCCGATGAAAAAAAGAAGCTTACAAGAATCAAAACTCCCAAACAAATTCTTTTGTGCAAAATTTTTTCGCATCGATGGGGTAACAAATACTTCTAGCTGTCCCAGCGTAGTGTTATTGATAAAGTTCAAGCAACTTCAGAAGAGTTATAGCAATCGGAATGTCGTGAGTCGTTGAAGAATGGCCTTTAGTCGAAGTGCGAAGCTTAATAATAAGCTTCTTATGGGCTAAATGTATTTTTTGCTTATGAAGCACAAAGTCACATTTTTGAAGTTTATGGTGAAAATTTATTTTATTTACAAACCACTCCGGCCCACTCACCAAAGGGTTTAAACCCCGAAATGGCAGCCATCTCTCATTTTTAAAAAAGTGAATCACAACCATCATATTCAGGAGGGACAGGAAATGCTGCTATGCACAAACGGAAGACAGACTGACACAAGCAAACAAACTCAATGGCGAATTATAGTGAACACGCAATGAGCAGAAAATATGTCGCGAAATGGTGCATCTCTTTTAAATCGAGCAAAGAGGCAATGTGTGCCCACACTGCTTGACGAATTGAAGATTTGACGGAAGATTTGAAGGTGTGATGCTATACTTCACATAGCACCTAGTGATTACTTATTTTTCATACAAATGAAAGAGAAGTTGTTAGTGAAGAGGCTATTTTTAAAACGATGATGCCAAGACATCTGCCAAGAAGTGGCTAAATTAAGGACAAGGTTTCTACCAAGCCAGAATGAACAAGATGGCCCTGTGGTGTAATATGTGTCTCAGTTGGCTTGACCTTGAAAAGAGACGTGTTGGTATCCCTCTTTTCTCATCTGCATTGTATACCGGCTGTTACTTTATAATTTTATATCGGCAATGTTAGCCTTTTTTTATCAACCTATGTATTCAAAATATTACTCATGCAATGCTTTGTTTTCATATCTTTTTTGAAATGCAAATTAATGCTATCTCTAACAAACGACGAGCCTGACTCGTGTATCGTCTAATAGAATTGTTGATGTTAGAAGCTGTAATGAATAAGCTATAGCAATTGATTCAACAAACAAATATCACGCAGGCAATCTAAAATGACCAGGGTATCTTTTAAGTGCCTATATAAATCGAAATGAAAATAAACAATGTTTTACAACTTCAAAAATTTCTTTCAGCTTGAAGCAGTTGTCTGGAGAGCCATTGTCATTACAGGGTGGTTCAAAACGCAGTATACTATCTGTTAAATACAAAAACAACCGAAAATCACATTAGTATGACGGGAAACGCCAAAAAGGATGAACTAGAGGACACTTTCGCTAGCACTATACTTGGATTTCAGGGCTAATCCTTTAAATTTCCGACTGCGTATGGAGAACATACGACAATTTACAAATACTGAAATGGCGCGCATGCCGACGTCGTCACAAGAATCTCCACCACCGATGCAAATGCTCACAGAATACCGGACATTTTTGTAAGAGGTCACGAATTCGTGGCTAGCCTCTTTGAAGCGA
>BGPR01017039.1:0-33113 GCA_013235015.1 Araneus ventricosus
CGCCAGCCAGGTGATGAACTAAATTAGTTGTTTCTTGCAGCTTGTTTTTGATAGCGGGAGTTGCTGATTCGGAAACATTACATGTTAATGATATTCAGGGACAAGACTGTGATAGAGAGAACGCTGATTACAGGATTGCTACTGACGAATATAGGAAGTAAAAATAGAAGTATATAAATAATTACAGTCTTATCTACAGAATCGAAATAAATAAGGAAAACGTTAGCAACATTATTGCAAAACTAAAGAAACACATTGATTTCTGTTGATTCAATCCATATGTTGTATAGAATTATTATTAACACTTTTTTAATTATATGAAATATTACAATATGTTTATATAGAATCTCATGCAAATGATACAGAAAAAATGCTTAAGAAATGAAAACTAATTATACAAATGTAATATAAAATTAAAAAGGTAGACTGTTTCTAATCAGCATAGCAATCATGTCTATAGGAATGCAAATGAATTAACCGTTTACAGGCCTATGTTCCCATTTAGGAACATCAAATTGAAAATTCATTTAAAAATTTAAAAAATGCTCATATTGCTTTGAAAAAATTGTTAATTATAAGCTTGGTTTTTTTATGTAAAAATTATGTTATTTCTTGTATTTTAATATGTACGTAGCATAAAAATTCCCCAAAATTATTTAAAAACATCGGAAATTTATAAAATTTGGCACGCATAGTTAAAAACGTTCACACTACTATTAGCATATATAATATAATTATATGAATAAAAAACGCATTTACGTTCTTTAAAGTTTCCTGTTCCCAATTGGGAACAATGTCCTGTCGTCACTACTCTACGAACGAAGAAATCACTCTAATGTGAGTTTCCACTGAATACAAAATGGAAAGAACGATTCTCGTGCAATTTAGCAAAGTAAATACCCTTTTGTTGTTAAAAATTTTAATGCTTTAATTTTGGCCAAAAAATTCCTTTTTATCTGTAATCCGGGGTAGCATAGTAAATATAAATGTGTGGGATAAGTATTTATGTAACGCCGGATCTATAATTCTGTAGTGATTGTTTCTTTGAATTAATATTTTCATCTCCCAATCCAGCTAATTTCAAGTTATTATCATGCACAGAGGAAAAAGGTATTCATATAATAACTAAATTTGTTTAATTAATATAATTCTGGGGAGGGTGGGGTTGATCAGTTGTATAAAATGTGAGAAACTACCGTCACAGTTTCGTAGAAACAAATGGTGGCATATTTTATTTGCAAATGTACTGAATAAAGTTCTTGTTTCTGTATGGCTATCGCATACAACAATTCATAGGAAACATAACCAACTCACTAATTTGCAGTTTAATAGAGAAGTTACAATTGCTCGTTTGCGAACTGGGCAAAAGAGGATGGGCCTCAAACATGGCCAAAAAATACCGTTTCTGTATCGCAACTGAAGAGTGATGTTCATTTCATCATTGCAACAACTCGAGTACATATGCATAATGTAGAGAAAATACAATATTAAAGTGTAATAAGTGCAAAAAAGTGAGATGTTTCTGAACTACTTCCCACTAATCCCATCTGAGTAAAAATCATAATTTTTTTTATTATTCTTCGTTGAAAGAATCATTTTAAGTTGTTCCATTTCTATGCCGTTCTTAGACGAATCATTTGTCATGAATTCAACAATTTATATCTATGTTTCAACTTTTTAGATCCATGATTTTATTCCTTATATGAAAATCACAAATTAATTTATTTTGTATTTCTAAAGAAAATAAATTTGCAATAATGGGTTTTAATGTTAAATAATTTCTTAGAAGATTAATTTATATTATTGTCCAGTTTTTAAAAGACAGCGAAGATATTAATTAAACTCACTCCGAAATTTTTAAAAATAATAGGCTTTAAATATCGTAGATGAGAAACTATGAAACAAATAATAAAATTCTTAAATATTGTATACTAGCCGCCTTCGGCGACCAGCTTATTTGCCGGGAATATGATTTCAATTCACTCTTGCACAATTTTATATTCACTGTTCTCTTAACAACGTAATTTTAAACTTCAGCTTCTGGTAGATATTTAACCCACGTTCTATTAGTGACCTTGTTCCTGTTCTGCTAATTGTCTATATAAATGTCCCTAATGGAGTGAAATAACTGACCATGTCCAGTAACCCTTAGTTCTACGTTGTCAGCGCTACCTTCACTTTCTTATTCTTGTTGTAAAATATGCATTTTATTTCAACATTAAAATGACGCAGCGCATTTTATGGACAGCGGCGTGTTAGCTGGACTAAAAATTGCTGAAAAATAATAAAAACATAGCAACCATAACCTTTCAGCTTATGTTTCTTAATGTAAGCAAAGCAATATCTCGGAGAGCTTGGTTTACAGATGTCAGAAATATCTCGGTTAATTAAATTAAGAAAGCAAAATGTATTAGGATCTTTTCGCAGATTACAAACAATGTAAGATAAACATGCAATTAAATGTTTGTTTAAACAATTAAAATGGTTTGAGTTGCGTTGCAACAATGAAAAATAGTTTTTTAAATTATGCCAAAAAATATTTTTAAAAATTTACTAAAATTCGAGAACACATTGTGCGGAACTTTTATTTAAATCTCTGGAAGGATAATTTATTGCCCTATCAGACGGTGCAAAAATAATTTATTTACTGTAGTATTTTTGGAAGTTATAAAGGAAAAACGCTCAAATTTTGCCTAATTTTTATTAATTAAAACTTTATTTAAAATTTCGAAAAAAAGGGCTCAGATGTACACATTACCACCCTTCAAAGTATGTTTGTGCCGAATCTCGTAGCTCTAGGTCTAGCGGTCTGCCCTGTAGAAGACCAAAACACAGACACACATTCTCCTTTATTATTAGTCCAGATGATAAACAGAAATATGTACTGGGAGTCTTTTACATCATCAGGACTGTAGAAAATGCGCAGATACACCCCAATTATTTTCCCCTACAAGTTATATTTGTTTATACTGACAAAAAATAGATTAGGATGCTTTATGACAGTGGAATCAAGCAACAATGTTCTGTAATAAAGCAGCAATATTCTGTGGAACGAAAAGAAATCCAGATAAAACAAAGTGCGGACACAATTGAAGGTATTTGAAAGCAAATTTTAATTTGATTTGTGTTGCAAAGGCTAAAGATTAAAGAAAAGAAAGACTAAGAAGCTCGCGATTACTTGAATGTTGCTAGAGGCGGAGCATATATTTATACAATTTATCAATATAATAGAAAAGGAGCAAACTTCTTTTTTAGAAACGATACAATGCAAATTTTGATTCAAATGCCAAATATCAATTTTAAACTTCATGAAATTTGAAGGGGCTAAAAAAATATTTATTGTTTAGTATTCTTAACCGCATCAAATTATCAAAACAACATCACATTATTTAAAATCACAAAATATTATGCATCCAATGCAACAACTTCAATGTTTCGTTCTCAGTAAATTAATGTTAATAAGATATGATTATACGAAAAATGCTAGATCATTTACTAAACAATCTTTTATAAGAGGTTATTTGAAATTTAAATTTTGCGCCAACCGAAATTATTTATCTTTCCAACGGGGTCTTTTTCAATTTTTAAAGTATTTACAATAAATGAACGCAGTGAAGGGCTTCACAATTAAATTTCGATAAACACTTTGTAAAAATACTCAAGAAACGAAATCCATCGAATGTTCTATCTAGTTATTAATGGACTTATCCATCTGCGAGCAAATAAGTAATTTTGTGATAAAACCTGAAATATTAAGGAGAGTTGGAACCCTAAGTTCGTTAACCCTAACCCTGTTACTTCGATGCACCTTTTCTCACAATCTGTTGTAGATTCATGTTTGATTTTTTTTTTACAAGCAAAGTAAATCTTTCTCATTATAGTGAAATGATTTTTGTTTTAAAAAATTCAAAAATTTACTTTTTACAATTTTTTTGTGTCAAAACAAAACATGTGAAATTGGCCATTTCGATGTACCTTTTCTCAAAATATGTTCTAGATACATACTTGAAACTTTTTATACACGTAAAGTAAACCTTTATCATTTTTCTGAAATTAGCTTTTTTAAAAAAAATCAATTTTTTTTATGCGTGTGTCAAAATACGTTAAAATTTCAATATGTCTAATTAAATATTTTGTAAATTTATAAAAAAATAAAAATTAACCAAAAGTTCATTTCAGTATAATGAGAAAGGTATACTTTACTTGTATAAAAAAATTTCAAACATTCATCTATAACAGATTTTGAGAAAATGTACATCAAAGTGGCCAATTTAACATTTTTTGACACAAAAAAATTTGTAAAAATTTAATTTTTGAATTTAAAAAAACCATTTTAGTATAATGAGAAAAATGTGCTTTACTTCTTCAAAAATTTCAAACATGAATCTATAACAGAGTTTAAGAAGAGGTAAATTGAAGTGGCCAATTTAACATTTTCGGACCTAGGGCTCTAACTCCCCTTAAACAATTTCTTTCCCTTATTACTTTCAGCATTATATATTGAGTAACAAGGAAAGCAATACTCATAGAGTCAGTACGTCATATTCTTGTTTATTTGACTTCAAACAAATTAGCTCGCAAATATATCCCACGCACAGAAAAATTTCAGAAAGCAAGACTAATTACTTCCTGTAACCTGAGGGATATAAGGAATTCTTCTGAAAAATTCAGTAAAATTTATCTTCTTAACTGCATAACAATTAGTAAGAACTTTTCCAGACGCCCTGGTAATGGAAGTTGAATTACGAGTTGGTCTAAGTTGTTCGGAGGCGACATAAAGGAAAAAAAAGATACAGGTAATTCAGCACCAGACGACTTTTTCAGCTGAAGCTCATTCGTTTCTTTTTATGACAAACTACCAGATACTTAGTCTAGTGGAAATTCTACTCTAAATAAATGGTGAAAGTCAAAGAACAGCTTCATATGAAAGAAAAACACGTAATTTTTATTTTATCGTCCAACATTCCATTTTGTGTAAATCTTCCGAAGTACCGCAGAACTCTTCGCCAGTCATCTGTAATAGAATACACGGAAAGAAATGTGAAGAAAAATTGACTGCCATAACAAGACTCGATTCTGCAAATGGGGCGTCTATCTTCTTTTAGAATTTCCAGAATATGTCGTCTTTTTTCTTTTCTTCTTCAAGGAAGAAACTCTGGTATTATCGCTCTCTTAGGAGCAATTTATGCCCTGAAAAATGCTACTGCATTGTTTGGATTAAACAGGTGCACTGAAATTATTGCTCACTGTATTGGTAATTCCGATGAAAACTTGTTTTTCGCCCCGTCTGAAAATTGTATTGGCAAAGTGTTTCAAAGTTACATATGGTTGATTTTGAAACAGGAAAAAAATTCTTCCTTTAAGCTTTTCAAAATGCTGCATTTGAATTTAGTGAAGCATAAAATTCTGCTTCATTGAAATCTACATTTTTAAGAGAACTATTGATTTTTTTAACTGCTACCGGATTCTCTGAAAATAAGGCTTTACCAGACAATAAATTCAGGATAATATTTTTATTATACTCTTAATATAAGAATTTTCCGAGAGAAAGGTTAGGGTGCATTTAACTAGCGCTTTTGTAGCATTGGATTGACAGACTAAATATAAAATAAAAATATTATTACGTATAACTCCGGCACTGATTGTTTATTTGTATAATAGAAATAAACATGCAATAATTTGTTATAGAAAAAACTGATCTAGACTTAAATTGGTAATAAGGCTATAAAAATTAAAACAAATTATACTATTATTTTTTTTAGATTAGAGAAACGTATTTATTGAAGCAAATATAAAAACTAATAAATCATTAATGGCGTTATTAATAATGGTGTAAAAATTATTAGTAAAATAATATGAACCCCTATTACTTGGGAACTTCATTATGCGGTAGGGTGTGTGCAAACTCATCTTGGGTGCAAAGTCTGAAGAAAGATACGGTTTGTTTCCTGAGGTGCTTAGGCACGTTGAGCAGCATTTTCTGTCGAGAAGTAGACGTTCTGACTATTTTCAAGGTGGACGCTTAGATGAATCACGGTGGGGTGTCGCTCGTGAATCGGGAAGTTGATATTCTCAATACTGCTTCGTTGCTGCTGGTGTGTCTCCCCATTTGATACTGGTGGATTTCATTTAGGCAATTTTCTCCAATGGTGACACAGCCATGTTGGATTCTTTGTTGACGTACTTGATAGACTTCACAGAATTGCAATACTGTACATTGATATGCGCATCGAAAATGTTTGTTAACAAAGGGCAGTACGGTAGAATCCTTGTATTGTCCACAGACACTTCCAATCCTCGAAAACTGATATTTGCAGTAAATCCGCCATCTTGTGAAGATCTACGACGATATAATGGAGATCCGTCTTGTCCTGTTTGTGTTTCTTTCAAAAAGGGCGGGATATCACTTTGTGCAAATTCCATCCTTCATACATGGAGAGCGTGGATTTATGCTTGCTCTCGGGCCGTGTACCATCTGCTTTGTTTCAATACAAAAAAAAGATTTTGGTCTTCTTGTGGATTAGAGATTTTTGCACTAATAAAGTCATCCACTTTGTGAATGTGTAATGAGTCTTTGAGACGAATAAGAATGTTGGCATAAGGAAGTTCTCACTTCTGCCATTCTATCGTATACATGTGACACCTAATTTCTCAACTAATCTTTGTCTTTCTGATAAGATTCATGAGCGTTTTTTGCTTTCGATGAAAGACTCCTGCAAAAAAATCATGACTATCCAGTGACTTTTGCCCAACAAATAATTCTTGCCATATCTACGTTCAGGTGACTATTTTTTAATTCAGGAAATTACGTCAGACGTCCGAAACAAAAAAGTCATTAAAACAATAATTGTTTGCTCAATCTAATGGTGCATCGATTGTTTTTCTATGATCATTATTTCTCATGGAGTGGCGAAAAATCACAAAAAACAACACAAAACATTAAATAAAGGGTTTTCTTGATTAAATTTTAAATTTCGGGATTTACTATTACAATTAATAATCTAATAATTTTAAATTTAATAAGTTAATAATTTTAACTTTAATAACTTTAAATTTAATAATTTTAACTTTAATAACTTTAAATTTAATAATTTTAACTTTAATAACTTTAAATTTAATAATTTTAACTTTAATAACTTTAAAATTAATAATTTAAAATTAATAATTTAAATTTTAATAATTTCAAATTTAATATACGTAATATCTCAGAGATCTTAGTTTACAGATTCCTCAAAATTTTGGTGAAATAAAATTTGAAGGAAAAATGTAATAGGATATTGACTCAGATTTCAACAATGAAAGAGAAACACGCAATTAAATATTTGTTTAAACAATTAAAACGTTTTGAAACGCATAGCAAGTATGGAAAATATTGTATAGCAACTTTTTCCATTAAAACAAACTTTTAGACATGTAAAATAAACTTCATTAGAATGGATAATGTTTGCTATTTTTTATGGTGTATCTATTTTCTTGGTACAATTATTAGAAAAATTTTAATGGGGAAAATGAGTATGAAAAATTACTCCAAATACCACAAAATATTACATAAAAAATTTCTATACTGAATTTTAAAATTCGGACTTCGAGATGCCTTGAGTCACCATTAGTATTACCTGTGTACCCAATTTCAGGGCTGTAAGTGAAGAATTTTAAGTCTAAACATTGCACACACACAGACAGACATTGACTTTTATATATAAAAAGAGATACATTTATATATATACTGTTATCATACACTTATATATATACTGTTATCATACACTTTTATATATTATGTTATATACACTATTTTTGTATTTATACAATGAACATTAAAATGTCGGATTAATTTACAGTTATTTGCGAATACAGGGGTCCACTTTCCCATAAGAGTTCACTTGGAAGGGTCAACCCTAACTGGATTACTTACACACATTTCAGAATTTTATTTGTTGTTCACGTATTTTTGTATGCGCCACTAACTATCCCCAACATAGAATCATGAAATTATATGAAAGGAATCAAAGACTAAAACAGTTTAAGGCAAAAAGGAGATAAAGAAATACAATTTTCAAATCCTACAAAACAAACTGAAATATTATTCAGTGTAGAACATAAGATTTACCTACGAATTCCAACAACTGCAGAATTTGTAATAACATTGGTATAACACTTCAAAATTAAGATGAGAAGTGGAGAGTAGGATTTTCGCGAACCATCGGTATGAAAAGCATAAATCGCATTTAAACCTTAAAGGAAATAAACAATATAGCGCTTTATTGTAAATCCTGCTCACTACGTGAGTACCGAATATTCCAGAAATCCATCTGAGCCACCACGTGACGCTAGCGAGTCCTTCAAGAGCGTAAAATGTTTACTTCAGTGCACTTTTTAGAACACGAAGCTTCCAGAATGGCGCGTTTGCTTCCGGTACAAAGCGGAATTCCTGTTTTAAGTGATCTCTGAGGAGCCATTCGCTGCGTAAGAATGGTACAAAGAAAACAGCATATCTGGGAGTCGTTTTTTCCTGCTGCAGAACTCTCTTGTTTTGGTGAGGTAATGACTTTTATTTCAAAGGGGATTTAACTTTTTCGAAGGAACATCTTTTATTCCTCGGAAAGCCCCTGGACAGTTCTCTGATAATGAGCATCATCAGAGGTGTTCCGGAGCGATTCGGTTCTTTCTGTTTTCGAATTCCAACCGGGTAATGGCTAAGTAAACATATTTTCAATAAACAGGAATGTTCAGGAACGGGCTTGTGACGAAGACTTTGGTGATTCCTTGGGAGGTATCGTTCGGATTTTAGGTGTTTCTTCGAATGTGATGTTGAAATTTCAGGAAAGTGGTTTCTTTGCTTCAAAATTATCATCGAAATAGTCGGTGATGAAAAAAGTTACTCTACACGCAAGACCTGAATGTTATTGCTTTCCCGATAAATGCAGTCTTTTAATGATGTGAGTAACCGGAAATATTTACTGTTATGTGTACCTTTCGCTTTAAAACTAAATGATTAAAGCAAATATAAGTCTGCTTGAAAAAAGAACATAGAATTTAAGAAATACTCATACCAGTGTTTCTAATTGTATATAATTGGATTTTTAGAAAAAAGAAATTTATTTGTCTATCCATTTTTGGAATTGAAACCGTTTTTAGTTATTTAAACTCTTGTGATAGATTTCTTAGAATACATTTTTAAAAATGATTGACCCAGCCTGAACACTTTATCTGCTCATGAAGCATAAAAATTCGTAATTCGGATTATCATATTAATTCATCCATTCATTTTCGAGATTGCGAATATTTTATTCATTTCAACTGAGTTCCGATCTTTTCCAAGCTTTTGGACGTAAGAATGCTTGACTATTAAGCATAAGTTTCCTTAATTCGCATTATATTAACAGCATTAAAAGTGGCCCTATAACAATTTTCTGAATATTTAATGCTACTTATTTATTATTGCTTTCTTACAATATTGATGATAGTTTCATCTCATTATGTTTACCCTTTCTATTATTAACCTTTCTTTAAAGCTATATTATGCGCTAAATTTAATTCATATTTCTAATTCTACAACTTAATTCTTTAAATACAATTATAACTCCTTAATGACTTATTTTAAATGAGTAAACGCAAGTAACGTAAGAACACTGCAAATAATAATTTATTTTGAACTAAACCAAGGGTGTATCCTTACTTTTGAAACGAAAACGAGCATTTCCAAAGAAGATTTTTTTTTGTTCTGCTTTCGTCAGTTAGTTAGTTCCAATGCAATTTATTACTTAATTGAGCATTCTTTTACTGGTTTTAAAATTTATTTTCATATGAAATTAATTTATACAAATATAAGATAAAAATTCAAGTCAATATGCTTTTTTGAAATAAATCCTTAGCTCTATGTCAGGATTTTGCTGTAAACAATCATACTCTAGATTGCGCATCGAAGCACATTTTCAACATTCCTAATGTTAGATTTGGTAAAAAAGAAGTTAAAATAATTTCAATAATTAAAAAACAATTGACTATCACATTTTCTCACCTTCAGTTGAGAACGTTTTTTCTGTAGAAATTTTTAATTCAACAGTAACACTAATTAATACATTTATGGAATAAATGGTTCTATATTATTTCTAAACATAATAATTGGCAAAGCTAATAGAAAATGTCCATCTTTTGTTTCTTTCTCTCATTATAGTTACTAGCTGGTAATGGGCGCTTCTGGGGATGAAAATACCTTTATATCCTCCATGTGTTTCTTTTTCTAAAAATACTTTCGCTAACTTTCCTCAACAACAACAACAGAGCGTTAATATCCTCTGAATTCTTTCTTGTCTAATTTAGCATTTTAAACATCACACGAATAGACTTTTAAAATTTTCAGGCTGTTAGGTTGCAATTTAACAATAACATCCTTTTCGGCTTTACCAGTGCTATTTAAACGATTAATATTTTCGCCACTAAAGTTCCTTTCATGTCTTGTGGCAACTCTTAACTTTTCAATGGAATTTTTTAAGTTTTGTTAAATTTCTCAATCAATTATTCCCTTTTTTTAAGGATTAACTGAAGTGTTAATTGTTTTAACTTTTTATGCAATTTGTTTAATGGTTCTGCTTTTAATCATTTTTTAAATCCTTTTTCTTGCACCGGACTATATACACGCCATTTTAACGGCGAAAGTTTTTTGGTGTACTCAGGCCCCGACGTCCCCTGACTGGGAGAATTCCTTTGTGTGTGCATTCTCTTGGTTGTCTGATGTTGTGATTTTTCTTAGCAACAGAAAAATCTGTTGTTTAAATTAGCTAAATTCTTGTGGGTTGCTGAACGGAGTAATGAAATACTTTTATTGCCCCCCCCCCCCCTCCCCATTCATATGAGTGAAATTTCTATGTGGGATATTTTGTTTGCTATGTGAAAGGCTGCAACAACTGTAGAGGTGTGATGACTTCCTTTGTAGCAAGAGAAGGAAGAGAAGGCATAGTATTCCTTACAAACGGACGGTTCAAAGGGGGTTGCGACAACGGCAACAGTTGGGGATGGATTACCTCCTTAAAAGAGGTAGACACATACATCGGTTCCGCACAAATGGACCTTTCTTCGTGTTGGGACAACAGATGGACAGACTTTTGTAATCAAGGTTATGCTAGCAAGCGGGTGGTGACGCATTGACCCAGCTGGAACTGCTGTAGTGTCATTTACTTTACGTTTCTTTATTCCTCTGGTGACATACAGATAATTACCTAGGGGTTAGCTTAACGAAGTGGGAGTATAAAAATTGTAGCTGACGGCCCAATGGAAGATAAGTAGGGGCGTGCATTTCTCTGACCTAGCCAATGAGGGATGATTTTGAAGGCGTGAATTTCTTGGCTGGAAAGAGAACTTGGAAATATAAGGCGAAAAAGTTGGGTTAGAAAGGAGGAGGAGGAAGGAAAGAGGAAAAAGGCGAGACGGAAGAAGAGTTTTTTAGCAACGAGGAGCCCTTGCTGGAACGATTGGAATAGCTTGCCGAGGACGCGAGAAAGAATCGACTAAAGTCTTCAAGACGGTCAGCAGGTTACGGGAATAATGGAGCCCTTCACGCTTACCTTAGCGGGTCCGAGGTGGTGAAAGAAAAGGTCGATAGGTCCCTAAAGTGGTGGAATCGCCCAGCCCCAAGTGCTAGCTGAAATTACGACGTTCCAGGCGCAGTGTTTAGCGGTGGATCCTACCAGAGAGTCAAGGTTCTGGAGGCTGTACTGCGATCAGGAATTCCGTGTCGCCGAATCATCACAAGTTGGCGATTCCAAGTCTGTTCCCATGTCCCAGGGGGACGCTTCCAGTGGCGGTACATCAAGATAGGTTCTTCATTTATTAATTGTTCCTTTTGTCTCCTATATGGTCAACTTGTAAAAAAAAATATTTTTTTGATGATAGAATGTTAGGCTGTGACACAGACTTTGGTGGTGGATTTATTTAGAGTGCGTTGAACTTTGATTAAGAGATGTTTTCACAAAATTAATAACCCACCCAAATTGAGTAAATGATAAATCTAGGATCGAGACAATATGCGTTTGTTTAAATATGTTGTATTTCTGTATTGCTCATTGTCGATAAGCTTGATGTTGTAAAAATTAGAAAATATTAGATTGTAAATGGTCTTAAGTGAGAATTTTAAGTTTAAGGTTTTGAAACTAGTTTTAAATATTTAGGTGATCACCTAGGATCAGGAGATTCCTTATGATAATACAGGTTAACGTAAAAATTCCTTGTCTGGTAAATTTAACTCAGAACTATATGGCCATGCGCTTGTGTTTTATTAAGATATATGCAATTATATATGCCAAGATTAAGCTTGCGATAATTAATTATAGTCAAGAAGTATAGTTGTGTAATTTGTTATAATCAAGAAGTGTAATAAAAATGCTTAGTATACCTTATTTTGTGTCCTGGATCATTCATGGCATTAGCTAGCTTCTCAATTGGTATTTTAAGAGGGTCTGGAATGGATCTGTCTTATTGGTATGATGTTATATGCCTTGATTAGCAAATTTATAAGAAAGTGAAATTCTAGTATATTTCAGTTACTAGCCACTATGCGATTTGTTTAAGTTAAAACTTTAACTTTTAACTTGTGAAATTTAATTGCTTAAATTTAAGTAAATTTTAATAATAATTATCTACCAACACAACACTGACACTGTAACAGATGTACCGATGTCTCGAGAAGGGCGATGATATTACAACAGCTTTAGATGAAGTATTATGTGAATTTGATTCATATATTCCTACAACGACGAGCGTGTGATTGATGGACATTTCTTGCAACAATCAGCAGTAAGTAGTACGAGACAAAAAACTGTTGTGTCGATATGTAGATAAGGCAGATAGATATATTATTCATAAGCAAATTTTGAACTTTCGCCTTTTTTCTTCAGAAAGCACGAAGAAAATGAATCATAATCAGAGCGATATATAATTGTGTCGAATTTGTGGAACTCGTAACTTGTTGCTTTGCAACGCAAAATCTTTCGTGAACTCAGGCGTAACGGTTGTGGAGTTTCAACGAATGCATCTTTGAACACAGCATTACTTATTTAAAGTTTCAATCCTGTTCAATCAGGGAAGTGGTGTGAATTGCAGGCTAGCTAGCTAAACCTAATCACTAGAGCTCACGGGGGTTATTTTTAAAATAATATAATGTTATTGTGATTTGCTTCTTTTTATATTCTAAAAATATGATAGAGAATTTTTATGAAAGTTTCTTTGATCATTTTGTAGCGCTTGTATTTCATTTTCAGAAAGACTGCAGCAATTTTAACAAGTGAATAACATGTATGTAAATTCCTCTTAGTAGAAGTTCTCTGATGGACATCTGCATAAACAAAATCTGGTTTATTATGTTTTTATGTATTCTTTCAATAATTTTGAGTAGCTAATTGTTGAAGTTGGCAATATTTTTTATAACATAAATAAAAGCCTAAGGTATAAATAAAAGCCTAAGGTATAAAATTGATTACCTAAGGTAATCAAGAATTCAAATCTCTTGTATTTTTCCTGTAGTGCAAAAATGCTATGCATTCCTTTCAAGGATTTTCTTCCACTACGGCTCAATGTTACCGATAGTAGTCAAAGGGTAGGCATTGATAAGGGTATAGGAAGATTTTACTAATTCCGCATAGTTTGATTCTTTTGACTCCTTTGCAAGTCATTCCAAACTAATACAGAGGGTTCTAGAAGCAGAGGCTTTTGCGCTTTTCCGTTACTGAAACACTTGCCAGTGACACTCTAGGCACACGTTCACACAGCAAATTGAAAACACTCGACATCAATTATATATAGTTCGTTTTTTTAAAACCTCCGATGGACCATGAACAAAAACAGCAATAGAGGACAAATTGAATTTATTGTCAAAAGTTATGTAGAAGTATGCTTACTTTTTGACATAATCGACGTGAAGATTCAGGCATTTGTCATATCATTAGACCACGTTTTCAATCCCGTCTTCGAAGAACGTTGACGCAAGTGATGTTAGATAGGCTTTAACTTTGCTTTGAAGCCTCTCCTTTTCCTGGAAGCTTTATCCACCTACACAGTTCATGAACTCAAGGAAGAGATGAAAATCACTCGTCGTTGAGTCGGTGCCATACGTCGGTTGATCAGACACGTCCCATTTAAACTGCTCTAGAAATTTCCGGGAACTCGTTGAACAAGATCTTCTGTTGCGACAGACTCTGCCCATGCCCCTCTTCATCATGAATCGGTTCGTCATTCTTTAACCCTTTGAACGGCTCAAATATTTCAGTTGAATGCTTTGAAAACGGACCCTCTGTAGCTAGATGGTGTACGCAAATTGCTACAAGACTTACTCACGGACGGTGTGAAAAACGGCAGAGCAAATTTGCCTTCCCCCTTTGCCTATTGTTCCGTATAACAGCAGGATATCATCTTCCCCATTGCCCCGTGGCATAACAAGAGGTGTAGGACGATTCAAAGTCATTAATCAGTCTACTTATAGCAATTGTTGTCTTGTGGCTTTTCAACTAAGAACTTGCTTTTCGATTTGAAAACGATTCCCTTTCAGTCTGAAGCTTTCAGAGAGTGTAGAATTTTTCATATTCTTATTTTTAATAAATATAGAGAAAATTTGTTTCATAAATGATTTAGAGAAATATCATTCATCTAAATGCATTTTGAAAACAATAATTCTTTCTGCTTTCAATCAAAAAATTTTACTTCAGTTTCTTTTCATTTTTTTTAGTATTAAGCTTTTACTAACATATTTTGTATATGCCTCTGATTAAAATATATTATAGTTTTTTTAAATTTTATTACTTAATAATACGATAATAATACAAATTCTGCATTCAGTTAGAGAATGTAAAATGAATTTGTTGTCTCGAATAATTAAATAAAAAGTTTGTATAATTTTCTGCTTCAAGAAGATTCGTGTTTTTCATTTCATTTTTAAGCTTTTAAGATATTGAGAAAATAGTCTTTTGTCAATGTTGATAAAACACCATATATTGCGTTTGAAAAAAATTCTTCCGAAATAATCAAGGAAGATGCGAAATAATAAGATTTTTAAACTAAATTTAACACTAAAATAAGAAAATATGCCAAAAATTCCGCGTTCTGATCATAATTAATATTTTCTGTTTTAACGCTTAAATATTTCCAATATCAGTTTCTTATTTTATTTATAGACTTGATGCGAATTTCAGTAAAACTAATGATGTACCTGGTGTTACTCGAGACCCAGTCGATTTAGTATTCATAGCAATCGAAACATAAAATTTTAATTGATGAAATAATATATGAAAATAAATATTATGGATTTTCCCCGAATTTCAAAAAAGCTTCAAATCGTTTACAGAGATCATAAATGATTTTGCTTGCTGAGCAAAATACTTACGTACATTTTTTAAAAAATAAAACGTTTATTCGGAATATAAATTTTTCTAATCACAAATTTTTGTTCCGCAATTTTTTGTTTATCTTTTCCGGGGGCAATGGTTTCGCTTTGAAGACGCCTGTTTAAGAATCTTTTTCCAACCCACTTTTGGTGATGCAATTTACCAAAATAATTTTCTATCGATTATTAATATAATTTTCAATTGATTTCAGTGGGAAAATCAGTTTTCTTTTTTCATGGATTTATACGCGAACGAATTTTTCTTTCTCAAAGGAAAAAAATTCCTTCTTTTTCAACCAATTTCACAAAAATAGGACTAGGTTTCCAGTCAAAGCGTAATAATTTTTTTCTTCTTACTCTTTTGTTGCAAAAATAGAAAAATAAAAGACTTAAGAAGAGAAGTTTGTTACTCATTTCAAATTATTCAATTTATTTCATTGATTAATCACCGTGCACTTAGAGCTAAGATGTCAGAAATTTCTTTTTCTTCTGAAGAGGTTATGTGTCATGTTTCTTGCAACTTTTGTTATTTATCTGTTTGAATGGTACAATGTAACAAGGCAAATGCCTTAAACATAAAGGAGAATAGCAATAGTAAAGAGAAGGGACGGGCTCATTTAAACGTGCGGGCCTTGTGTAGCTTTGCAACATTCCTTCACAGCTTGAGTTGTAAGAACTTTTTCACAAATGATTGTACTTTTCTTTCAATGGATCACGAACACATATTTACCATATGGCTAGAAGAGTGGAAATTTAATAATTGAACACTCTTCCAATAATACTGAGATAGGTTCTAATATTTCAGTACACAATTGTTGTTTCTTGTCATAAAAATTAACTTCAATTTTACTTTTGGTTAATAATAAAAGTATGAAAAAATTCTATATGCGAAGAGTGAGCGCGAATTAAATTTACTTTTATAAAGAAACTAACTGCTAAACTCAGGGATAAAAAAATTTATGTGTAATAATTTTGATGAAAAACTATTTTTGTATAGAAAATTAAAATACCCAAAATTCTTTTGTCGTCTGAAACGTTTTATAGTTGCTGGCTTTCAAATTTTGTTTATAATTATTGAAGTATGAGAAAGATTTTGACAAATATTTAGGGACAATTAATTAAATAGTTATTTTTCACTTTTAAAAAGTATTAAAATAATCCAGATCAGTAGTTGTTCCTGATATAAATTATTAATCGGCCACCTGCTCTTAAACTTTTCCTTAGTGTACTACCAGAAATCTGTTATTGTGTTCTAGCAGCAGCTCTTCGTAAGTATTCTTGTTCTTCAACAATAAAAAAGTATTGTTATAAATTGTAAAATTCATATACAATTTAATTTTAAAAAAATAAATTAAGTGAGAGCAACAAATAGAACGAAAAAGAAATGTGAGTCACTGGAAATGTTGTTTTTCGAACATTAATACAGCATCAAAATTGTTATTGTGAGATAATATTTTCGAAAGATAGCGCTGAAAAACGCAAAATCTTGCTTAATATTTAATTAACTAAAGCTTTGATTAACTTGTGTGCTTTGAGAAGTTGATTATGATCTTATATTAAATATTTACAAAAATAAACAGAATTAAAAGTAGATTAGTTCAAAGTCTCACCGTTTCCTAGCAACGAAGTTTCTATAAATTTGTTTTAATTTCAAAATCCTCTATTTGTAATCAAGTTTTTATCAAATTTTAAAAAAAATAGTAAGGGATGAAGGAAAAATTACACATTTTAAAAAATTAGTATCAGTGAAAATTAAAAGTTTCAGATGGCATAAAAATATTTTTTGAAGCAAATTGCTCCAAAGTTACTGCGTAAAAACTGTTTCGGTAAATTTCTAATTATCTGAAACTTTTGGACATGGAAAAGTTGACAATAATGTTCCTCTTGTTTTAAATGATAAGTGTGCAAAATGTGGTTGTAATCGATTTAGTGGCTTAAGAGGAGAGGTGGATTATACATACATACACACATACCCACTTAAATAACCACAATGACTTTTATTTATGTAAAGATACTAGTTGATATACCCAGCGTTGCTCGGGATTAAAATGCTTTCAAGTCTAATATTTAATGGTGAAAAATACTTTTTATTATAACATACTGTAATGCACAAAATTCTTTTATCGTCTTAAACTTTTTTAATTAAAATGCGAATGGACGAGTTTTTTGCTTTGTTTGCTTACATTTACTTGCCTGTGCTATGTATTTCCGGTGTAATGCTAAGTCAATGGAATCTTCAAAGTGGAAGTCGAACATACAAGCAGATAAAGTCAAGGCTTTTAATGTTAGTAAAGAAACCAGAAAACTCGTATAAAACTCATATCAATTAGACCAGACGATTTTTAAAAATTAACGATAGCTAATTGTCTCCATAAGGAATTAATATTTGCTATAAAAGTACTTCATTTTTTCACAAATGGCAAGGGATAATAGAGGTTTTAATAGACGTTTTGAGACAAAAAATTAAATAGAAAATTTTTCATAATTAAAATGAATGAAAATAAACTAAATCAATAGTTGTTCCTGATAAAAAATTTTTTAATCAACTCTGTGAATTGTCTTCTTTAAAACTTTTCTTTTAGTGTTCTTTTCGAACTCAGTTATAAGTTCTGGGAACAGTTCTTCGTATGTACTCTTGTTATTTAGCAATAAAAAAAATATTATTGCAAATTGTGTGTAATTATTAATCTTGACAAATTTATTAAAAAGTGAAAAAAATAAATGAAACAGAAATGAAATTTGTGACACTGAAAAGCTAATTTTTTAAAATTTAAAATTGAGTAAAAATATTTTTTGTGACTTTATATTTTGGAAAGATATCTTCGGAAAACGACAAAAATTCGCTTTTTTTTAAAAACTTTTTGTGCGTAAAAAATAAAGGTTAAGTATTTCGAAGTTACACCGTTGCCTAGAAATGAAATTTCTATAAATTTGCTTATTTCAAAATGGTCTGCATCTATTCAATTATTTTTTAATTAACTTCAGAAAAATTAATAAAATTTCAAGGAAAACTGTCACAGAAACGAAGTTTCTATCACTGAGAGGTAGAAATTTTGAACTTTAAAATTTTTCAAAATATATCTCGTGGGGGAAATATTGCTCAGAAGTTAATGCGGGAGAATGGAAAAATTTCGGTCAATTATTAATTATTTGCATGTTTAAGTAACTTTTGCTCTTTGAAAAATTTACAGTAATCTTCCTCTTGTCTCAAATAATAAGTTGAAAGTTTGTCGAGTGGTTTTGAAGGAGATATGGAGCATACATAAAATGACTTTTATTTATATTAATATTTGCAGCGCTTTTATCAATTAGAAAAAAGAAAAGTTAAAAAAAACTTGCAAATAGAAAAAAAAGTAGTCTTTAGTTTTTATTGCACTTTAATAAAAGCACTTTCAAAAGTTTATATGCACTTTTTTCATATTTCATCAAGCAAATTTAGAAAATTCAAACCCTGTCATGTGAACCAGTAACAAATAACTGTTAATGATCGCTGTAAACATGAGAGAGTTTCCTATTTTCAGGAAAATTTAAGCCAGTTTTAACAATTCCATTAGTTTTTTGCTCGGTATTAAAATTGCAGTGAAACATCCAAATATTTAAATCAATGAGAAAGTTTATTGTTCACCATCACAAAGCTATCCTGATAACTTTGGCTTCAGGAATAACGTTACTCCTCTCCCTCAAAAGTTTATCTCCCAAAAGGGAGCACCCAAATTCTAATTGCCAGTGAAAACCACAAAACGACCTTGACAAGCAGCTGACTCGCTTCGCTTATTATGAGCGAGGGGAAAAGCATTAGCGATTTCCTTCGCCGGAGCCGGTTTTCGGGTAATAAACAGAGAGCAACTTTCTACGCCAGAGCCGGTTTTAGAGCAATTATCGAAGAGCGACTTTCTGCGTCGGAGCCGGTTTTAGAATCGCCATCAGAGAGCGACTTTCTACGTTCCAGCCGGTTCAAGGGCTAGAGTTTGATAAAAAAATAAATATTGCTAAGTTTTAATACATACGCATCTCTTGGAATATGATTCTTCACCTAAATATTTTACTATCACTATAATCTACAATGAAAAACATTCTGATAGTCATTGCATTCTGGGTAACAGTAGGTTCGAATTTTTTATCCACGCAGGGGGAAGGGAAATGACAAATGTTTGAAAAATATACGAGAAAGTTTAGGAGAGGCCACTCCCGCTGGTTGCTTATGACATGAAACGTTTCCTACCAAATTATATGAAATTTGCAGAATACTTGACAATATGTAAAGGAAGCATTGTACTGAAATTTGAGTCAAAAAATTTGAATATAACAGGAAATATGAGTAATTTTAGTAAATCATTTTTTACTGCGCAATTTTTTTCATAACTTCATAGCGAGATAGATACATAGGGCAACTTATATAAAACTTCCAGTTCAATACCATTAGTATTCAGAAAGATATCAGCATTGCAACTTGGTGAATTTTTGTACACTCTAAGAGAAGCCAAATGATGAGGGTTCTTGCACAAACTGACATTTTTGATACTTGAATCTTCGAATAGGAATCCTGGAACTGTAATTTAAATTATGTTTTTAAGTTATAAGTATACATGAGTATTCAGGATATTCAATTTTCATAAAATTCAATATTACTGTTCGAAGATTCAAGTATAAAAAATATTAGTTTATGCAAGAACCCGCAACATTTCGATTCGCATAGAGTGTACCGAAATTCATCAATTAACAATACCAATATCTTTCTGAATACTAATGGTATTGAACTGGAATTTTTATATAAGTTTCCCTATATATCGGGCTCTGAAGTTATGAAAAGTAATTACGCTACGTTACTTGGAATATTCAAATTTCAATGCAATGCTTCTTTTACATAATGTCAAGTATTCTGTAAGTTCAGTATAATTTGATGGAAAACGTTTCATGTTATAAGCAAAAAAAAACATGCGTAAAAATTTGAGATTTTTTAAGAAAACCTTTATATCTTCCCGAATATTTGTGCTGTGTTTACGAAATTGCATGTAAATATTATGCATATAAAGCACAACCATTGATGAAAGCTACATCTAGTATTCAGCTTTCTGTAAAACAGAATGGGTCAAACACCACTTTCGCCTTTATCTCTTTCTGGTGGCCCCTTAATTGCCCTCGTGACCGAATCTTCACTGTAAAATGTGAGTTCCGATGATAGTTTGACCTTCGATTCTCAGCAACTGATTCCGAACCATAGTATCCATATTAACTCCAATTTTGTAGCATCTTAAAAATTGTGCATTGTTTTTGCACACCAGCGTAACATGGTCCGATGATATATTGCTGGTAGCTGGTGTAAAAGTCTCGAAAACAAAAATAAGTCTACGAAAGCCGCCAGAAAAAAATACACTCAAGAACAGAAGAAAAAAAATCTGCCTAAAAGTAAAACAAGCAGGATGGGGGAAACATTTTCTCCCCTTCTGACAGCCTTAGATGGATGGAAGTGTTATGGTAACTTCGGAGAACTTCCATTAATTCAGAGTTTCTTGTTTACTGCAATTTCTCTAAATACTAGCATCTCTTTTAAATATCTAACAATATCAAAAATGAAAATCTTCTATTATGCTTTTGAAAATATATTCCTGAATAAAACTACAACATATGGTTTTGTTGCAAAATAGAAAATATAAGTAATAAGCAATAAACAACAAGGGATAATAATTTCAATATGATAATTTCTGATATTAAGAATTGTATTACATTTTGCAACATTCTAATTGCATGTGTTGGCAGATATAATGCCATTAACATTTTGAAAACAATCTAGTTTGGCTATTCTCCTATGTATTCTTATCTGAAGAATTCTTGAATTAAAAGAACACTAAATTCTTTTTGAAACAAAAAAGAAGATATTATAATAGCTAAATAGAAAATACGAGGAGATCCTATTTTAAAGATGATAATTTCTGAAACTATCAAATCCCGTTATATTTTGCAGTTTTCTAATTGCATGGTATAGCAGGAATGCTGCTATTAACATTTTCAAAACAAGCCAGTTAGACTATGAAAATTGTTTTGAAGTTTTCCCTTCGGAATGAATTTTAAAACGGAAATGTTAGAGGGAAATTAGAATTTTTAATTCTCAGACTCTCGGTAATTTTCAACGATAATAAAAATTTCGTCAGAAAAAAAAAAACATGCGATATTAAAACTTTTCTACATCATATATATCATGAAAATTTATCCGATAGTCATTAAGGTATCCGACTGGTTTAAAATCGTAGTTTTTGATGAAAATATCAAAAAACATTTCATGATTTAATTTTGTAGCAGCGTTCTAAACTGTCTCATTTTTCACTCTACGTGAACTACAAATGGAGTTACAGCTGTTTTATTACCGAACTGTAAGCATTATTTTATGTTGCATGAAAAATTTAAATGCGTTTTCTGAGAAAGGATATTATTGAGGAAAACTGTCGACCGTAACAATGATTTCTCAAAAAGTGATTCAAGTATTGATATGAAATTTTCTGAGATTGTTTTCTGTAATTTACTTGATATTTTCCTCTAAATACTAAGGTCAATTTTAAATTCAAGTATTATTTGTAAGTGCTTAAATATAAACGAAAAGCATTTTTTATGAAAAATTACCAGTTTAGTAATTATGTTCAGCTATATCTCAAAACGATTTTGAAGTACAAGAAATATTTTAGAGCATAACACAGATAACTGTCATAAAAATGTACTCCTCTAAGGATTTATGTATATTTAGAATATGATTTTGTCTATGGCTGTTAGCGTAAGGCAAATATTTAGTCATTTTTCTTCAAATTTCTCAAATTTTTTTTAAAAAAAATATTACTTTGAAAGTCTAATTTTACAATATTTTCAAAACATACACAGTTGAAAAATAACATTAAAAAATATATAAGTTATTTTTCAAAAAAATGTCACCGAACATAGTCGGATACCTTAATGAAATGCCAGAATTTTTTTCACACAAAACAACAGAAATCTAAAGATTATTCGTCCAGTCTTATTAACTTCCTAGTTTCTTTCTATAGTTTGTTTATTTGAAACAAATTTTATGTAAGCTCATAAATTTATTTTCATTGCTCAAGCATTCTTATTCTAATTCACTTTTAAGTCATCGTTATGAGTCGTGTAAACCATAGTTCTTGAAACTGTAAAGTGCTGAAAATAATATATACTTTCTTTACAAACAAGGTACAAATTCAGATAAAACTGAAGAAGAATAGGCATTTAGATGTTATTGCGATAAAATATTTTCATCTTATTTTATTTAAATATTAATATTCCCCTTTTTGTTTTGTTGTCCCATTATCGTTGGAGAGGCAAGGAAAGATACCCACACTAACCCGGCTTACCTGAAGAGCTGTAAAGCCCAGTTGGACGGTGGGGTATAAAAAATGATTCTCGTCAGCACGATAGGGACAACCCCCCCGTCTCCAAGGAAAAGGAGAGATGGTTGGATTTTAGAAACATTAGCCCATATTATACAATATATTATACTACAATATAATAAACTATTGCAGATACTTCGCCCCAAAACTTCTGGATTTTAAATACATCAAAATAATTCTGAGAAATTACATTATCACAAATACCAATTTACAAATATCATCCAGCCAAAACATGGAAAAATCAAAATACAATTTGGCTGGGGAAAAGTATAAAATACAAATCCCGGGGATATTTATCAAAATATTTCTTTCTTTTTCATTTTAAAAGCACTTTAAAATTCATATGCAAAACCTGAAAAAAAAAATCGAGCAAATTCAAACCACACAAACACTCCAAACGTGTAGTTTCTTTACAACACCCCGTCCCGCAAGACAGCACATCTCACTTCAAAACAAAATGTCGTTGAATGAAATTTTAAAAAATAAACAGCTGCAAGCTATTAAAAACCGCTGAAAATGATGTAGAACTTCGAAAATTGTCAGTATTAATGTCTGCATATGATTTTTACTTTGAACCATTCAAAGAAAAACAGAAGCAATGGATTAAGGAGAGACGCCCAATTGCTGATAAGCTGATTTGGATGTTTTCAAAACCTTAAGGTTTGAAAAAATCCAAATCAACTTACATTCCATTAAAGGTTCTTTATCCGTTTTCAAAGGTAAGGTATTTATATTTCATCAAAACACATCCATTCTAGTAAATAGGTTTATAGAAGTATTTTACCTATGCCGTTTTTGAAAGTAGTTTAAGCCCTCTTTTTAAATTTATAAAAAATTTGAAACCTTGGTTTGAAAAGAATTTCGAGTTTTCAGTTGCATTAAGATAAGCTATCTTCTGTGTATCTTAATGGGGAGTGATATTTAGTGTGGAAGTTATGTAATAAATGTTTCTGAAATTTATTCTAATAAATGGAAGTAAATTCAGTAACGATTCAGGAGGACGTGAGTAATCACGTTCAAAAGAAAAGATCTTTCTCTGTGTCCTATATGCACTGCTGGCACTTCATGCTTCAATAAATATATTTATTCAGAAAGATGAAAAAATGATATTTATGCTTCCAGTACTTAAGTCTTATTTCAATTAAAATCATGTCAAATGTTAATCAAATAGTAAATAAAATATTCTCTATAAACTTTATAATAGTTATATATTTTGAATGTGAATGATTTCCTATTCAGCTCGCATTTAAATAATTAGACTTCATAATGTGACGCTTTTATTTTATTTTTATAATTTAATTTTAATCCCAGCATTTTCTTACAAATTATTTCCTCAAAAGCAATTTTTAGAAAAGAATTTCGCTGTAAATCTAAAATATGGAAAATTGAGTATGAGCTAAATGAATTTCTCGTTGTCTAGTACATTTGTTAAATCTTAATGACATCAATTTTAAATGAATTTTTTTATTTAAATTATTTTTTCGATGGTTTCTGACTTTTATAATAATGCTAAAAATGAAGATACCGGATTTTTAGAACTGTGCAAATAGGATTTCACTAACTTTGCTTCAGTAAAATTTTGTTTAACATCAAGCTGAGAAACGGACTAGATATGAGTAAGCAAAAATCAAGATTAATTTTTTGTGGTCTCATAAAGAAATATGATCTGACACTAGTAATTGTTTTCAAATGTTTCTCAAAGTTGGGAATAATCTCTGATAAATTAGAAGTATCAATTTTGAGATTTAATACAAAAGATTGAAAGGATTTTATTTCACAGTCACAACACACCAAGAAAATAAGTATTTTCCATATTCCTTTTATGAATTTCTGAATACCGTCATCCATATCAAGTCAAGAATAGGGAGGGGAAAACATCCAAGTAGTAGCATAGTTTTTACATTTTCCCTTTTGGCACATTCTTTTGTAGTATTGTTTGCTTAGAGACAGATAAGAAACACACGTTTATAAATAAAACATATTTGAGATTTTGTGCCCTTACATTTCCTAAATTCCATCTGACATTTGCTCTAAGGATGTTACTCTCAACTCCAAACATGATGTCCAAAAACTGTTATGGTGAGTTAAAAAATAATCCAATGACATTTGAAAGACAAAAGAATTTTCTCGTGCTTTCAAATTTCCGTAGGGCCTCTCTTCTTTCTTTGCTGTCAAAAGTAGGTCTGTCGTTTTCTTTTTTGTCATATTATTCCTAGAATGGTCGCTCTTTCTGTGAAATCTGGAACAGGGTCAAATAAAGAGGAAGTGACAACTGCGGCTGACAGAGTTTGACGCCACTTGTCTGCTCTATTTCGACACAAACGCTGTTAACTTTTTCATTGGATTTTCATTTTTCAATTTCTAACAAAGCGCCCTCTCCTAAGCCAGCATTTTTCGGAGTTATCAAAAAATTTATTGAGCAAAATGTCAGACTTTTTGTTTTGTTTGTAAACTATTAATTGGAAAAAGGAACAGATTTCTTCAGGAAAGACTTTTTAAATAAAATTCATATTCGAAAAGAATACCATCCTTTACAATACTTTCAATGCTATTTTAACAGAAAATTAAACGATGGTTCAGAAAATATTACTAGTAGAGTAATATTACAACAATGAAATATAATAAAAATCTCATAATGTAGCGATAACGTTACTTGAAATTACCAGCACAAATGACGGTTATTTGCTGACAGCTTATATAATTTCCATTCTTTAATTCAGGAAGATACGTAATAATGGTTGGACCTATGTTCTTTTTACAAAAAATGGGTTTTCTGGCTGGTTTTTATTAGTTCATAGTTAGGATACAATGGTCATGAATACACATTTTGACTAATTTACTGCATTCTACTATCTGTTCAATATAGCTGTATTCAAAGGTTATTATCTATTTTAAGTCCCTTTAAAAACAGTCATTTTTTTCTTCAATTACAGGTTTAAAAATGCATTTCAAATTATGCCCGCTTCCATCTGCAAATGATGATTTATTTGTAAGAAACCAGTTAATTTTAAACAATGACTATAACATGCAATAAGTACCTTAAAATGGTTTTAGATTATACCAACACGATTTTTTTTTCATATAGCTGCACTGTATTGGATAACATTAAAAATCTGAAGTTTCTTGGATTACTACAAATTAACTTCATGTTTATCAACTACTGGCTTTCATTGTTAACCAGTAAAACGTTTGAAAGGAATGTAAGAGGAAGAAAATAAAAGGCTTATGTTTAGTTTCATCTACCATCTAGCCAAACGTGTAAAAGAGCTTAACTCTTTCATCTTCTAGCCCCTTTAAAACCGGGAGTTTTGGGAAGGAAACGATAAGAATTGGACTCTCCCAACCTGGGAGGTCATTTACCCCACCCCCTGCTATATCCTTACATTAAGGTGCACGGAAATGCTCTGTGGATGGCAATGAAAATTGGCCCCCTATCGTGCTTATCTTCTAAGCGATATCAGAACCTCGCCTCCCCTCAAAAGAAGCCAACCAACTCAAACCGGTCTACGTCGCTGTTAAGAGGAAATTTTTAAACCTCTCTGGGCCGCCTCGTTCGGTGTGAGAGGGTTAAATTTGTAGTCATCAGTGTTTTTCTACTATACAAGGCTAATCTGAGCAAGAGTTCTTGAAGTGCGTATTCAAAACTTCATAATACGCTATATTGTATAGAGAATTTTTTTGTTCACTAGACGTATCAGCTGAAGATGAATCGAAGATTTACAGACCAATCTTATCTTGGCACTCAAGGATCTATAAATTTTGCAGTGCAATTTAAATGTCAAAAGCATGAATTTACTCTTTAGAATTTCATTTTCTGCTTTGGTTTCGCATGATTTCGTTGGTTGAATAAAGCAACTAAAATTATTTTTTCAGCTGAAATTTTATTTTAAATTAGATTGAATTAGAAACGAATAGATTTTCAGGGCCAAAGTGCGGTTACAGTATACAATGAAAAAATATTTCATCTGCATATTCATAAAAATGATTCTGTGTGTTCTTGCCTGAATTCGTAATCTTAAAATGTACGGAACAGTTAAAAATAATCCGATCTTTGGGAACAACATCACATAGTGCTGCATAGCTACTGAAGACTTAAACTACCATTTTCTGTAAGGAACAATCCGAATTTTGTAATCTGTTTCTAAGAAACAATGAAAAGAAATAGAAACAAGTATTTTTGCGTAAGAATAAATTTATTACGATCCGAATTAAAATACTTTAATTATTTTGTATTTCCTTCACACTCCAGGGATTTGAAAAATCAAACCTTATTTCCACTCCCTAATTGCACAACTTCAACCATCATTCCAACTCACTCGTTTTAGGCTAATCTCGGGTGAATTTTCATATTCCCTAGTTTCCTCGTTGTGCCATTAATTCCCCATTAGTGACGTCACTGACGGTTCTGAAGTGCCCTTTATTGAAGGCACTCTTGAAGGAAGCAAGCCCACCGTTCCTCTCCAACTCACACTGCGGTATCAGATAAAACTAATAAAGCCGAAAGGGTCACCTCAATGGGAATGAAGCACTCTCCTCAAAATCTGCGAGATAATTTTGGTTTGAATAGACTTGGATGTGCAGGCGGATGTGTCATTACTATAAGATTTATCGTTAAAATCAGTTGATATGTAGTAGTTACGTTTAGTTTTGAATGATTGTTATTTATATTTCAGCAATATTCGATGGTATTTATTTCTGATGCATTAGACTAAAGAGAAGGTGGCACAAAATTTTGTAAATACTTTTAAATGTCCATTTGAATTTATACTTCCATGTTTCCTTTGTTGTTTTACATGTTTGTTTTTACATGTTTCCTTGTAAATAATTAACTATAAGATGGCTGGTTACGCCCGGATTAAGAGTCAGAGGTTTAAATTGAAAGAAGTTACTAACATAGATATCCGATAAAATTGTAGCGCCAAGAGTAGCTTTAATTGAGATAATCATCACTAAAGGCTAAAAATCCATTGAATTGTAATTTTGTGAAAATAATGCTGGCTGTGGTTCATATCTTAAATTTTTTGGCTATTCCCCCTGAAAAAAGTAATTCTAAATTACATTCATACCAGGTTGTTTAGATTTTTCTTTTCTTTAGTATTATGCTTAGGCTAGTCGCCTCTTAGCACTCATACCAAGGATATCTGACATAACTGCTTTTTTTCAAATTATTTTACCTTTCGTGGGAGAGCGGCATATAAAATACACCAGGTGGTTTTTTTCCATCCTGAGTCAAATATCTATCCTTTTTCTCAGTTCATTACTTTGATTTGTTCAGGAACCATAATAGAGAGAAACAGAGAAAAACAACGACAGATAAGATAGGAAAAGAAGAAAATTTATTCTCAAACGTATTACAGATCTCCATAAACTAAAGACATGATATCACCATAAGCCGGTTACGCATAGGTCCCTCAAAGCTCACCCATAGAACTACTACCAACTTTCAAAGGATGTACAACATTTTGACACCAAAGCATATTTAAATTGATTGCTCTACCATAGATGGTCTTAGTCATAAGCACTTTATTCCTGCAATTCGAAATCTTTCCTCATAAATCGAATCAAAACGCCTTTTAACATATTTGGATAGCTATATATTTCTAAATTTCAGAAATATGAAACATTTTCTGTGAAAAACTTCCAATATTTCTATTTACAGAATTAAACATTCTCTTGATAGAATTAACACGTCATAAATTTCCTATTGCAAAATGTAATAGTATTTTTGTAAGACTTTCTATAAACCTGTAAGTAGGAAGGAAATAATTATGAATTCTAAAATAAATGAATTATTAATAAATTAAATGGGTGCACTTGAAAGAACATATTTCAACAGATATTTCAAGCCTTATCATTTAGATACAGAATACCAATACCTTTAAAACAAATGATAATTAAGCATAAAATTTTTGCTCCATTTACTATACACCTTACTCTAAATTATATCCTAGAATTAATTCCCTTTCTTTCTTCATTTCCAGGAACACCGAACCGCATTTCCTTTTTCTTTGTCACTAGGAAATACACTAGCGAATTTCAAGTTTTCCAAATACGAAACAAAAACAATCATCTTAATTAAATAAAACAAAACACAAGGTAGGCGAAAACAAAATGATAACAAATTACTCTCGAAAATTTTCATCATTTCAAGATAGCAACCTCCCAACCACCAGAAAAATGGGCGTTTTAGCCCTTGCTGTACCGTCTCTACCCCACCATACCCCGCTAAGTTTCATTAAATAATTCTTTCTTTTTTTTCTTTTTGGGTCTCCTATTCTCTCTTTCCTGGCACGGTTCCAACCCTAACATGTCATCAGGAAGAACAAAAGATATCCCTTGTTTCTTGGACCACTGGAATTAGTTGTCCAGTAAGAAAATTCTACCAAGATTACGACCGTGGCATAGTTTCTTTATCTGGCCTTATTTTTTTCATTCGCTAGGTGCTTTTCCCTTTCAGATGTATAGGGGCTGCTATAAATCATTGACTAAGATATGGTTTCGTTAAGAGAACCTGATTCGGTTTCTGGTGATAAATTGTGGAAGAAGTTATTTATCACTGCAAAAATAAAATTAAACACATATATAGGATTTCTACCTGCATCTCCTATTATTCTTTCTGACAGCCAAGCAGGGAAGTATTAAGGCTTGATGCTCGAAACAAATACTGGGCTCTTGGTTACTGTAATTAATGATAACATTTTTATTTTCTGTACGAGTCTTAGATATATATAATAACAGTGTATACCAAAACAAAATAAACAAAAAAATATCATTGATGTAAAGCAAGTTGATCATTGATGTAAAGCAAGACAACAAAAGTAAAAAACACATACTGCTGTAACTTTAATGAAAACAATTTTTAAATCAAACATTTATTAATAAATGAAAAAGTAGAAATTCATTTAAATGTAATTATTTTTTACATTTTATGTTTAACTAATAATTGTTTACTTTGAATATATATTATAAAATCATAAAATCAATTTTACTCAAATTCATTACCAGATGGCACCACTCGTGTGGAATTAAAATGTAATTGAATTAATAGATTAAATCATAAGTTCTAAATTCAGCAAGATTTTCGAAATCTTGAACGTCAAGTCGTGAATCAGAAAATAGTTAGAAAACTCCGTTTTTATAAGCATGAAACAAATATAGTAAAATGAAAGCGTGCAAAAATAGTTCCTTATCCACATATAGCTTTGAATTCCATGTACGAATAATTGAATAGAAAAGGCTTTTTTAAATGATTTATTTAGAGTTTGGGGCATTTATTTATCCTTTGTGGAATTTTGTACACAAAAATTGGTGGATTGTTCTGTTTTCTTCGAAGGAAATAATAAAATTATGAAACAAGAGTTCTCTGAGTTTTTCAAATTAGATAGAAATCTTATCATTCAGATACGACGGCAAAAATTTCCTGCTTCCTGTTTAACTTTACAAGATTCTTTAAGTAATAGGAATTCACTGAAGTTTTACAGTCAGAAAGCAGATAAATTCTGAATATAGTTTCGTAGTTTCGAAAACTCATGCTTTATGTTTTCGTATCAAATTTTTCAACGTAACTTTATATTATTGTTAACACTTTAACAAGTTCTATGTTTACTGAATTAGTTGATGAAACAGAAGATTTAGAACCTAGTAAATAGTTATATCACATTTATAATGCGAAAATATAACTTTATTTAATTATTTATAATCGCATATACTAACAACTTTTACTAGTCGAATTTAATGTTATTCTACAGAATTAAACCTACCCACCACTTTTCTCCTCGCATTTATTCACAAACCATGATTAAAAAATCATATTCGTAGATTTTACAGTTGAAAAATAACATTATACCATCAATTTATTTAATTAAAAAATCTCAATTTTATTTTACTTCAATGCTGACAATTTACTCATTTTTTTACTGCAATGATTAAATATTTTGATCTTTTTGAATACATGGAATATTTATGCTATTGTCAAAGACCATCGAAAATATTTTAATATTACGTTTATAAATAAGCAAGTGAGTATGTTGTAAAATTTCTAGAGCCATTTTGTTTTTCCTCTTTTTAATAAAAAGTAGATGATAATTTGCGTTCATGAAACTTATTTATAGTGGAAAAATAACATTAGATCATCAATTTATTTAATTAAAAAAATCTCAATTTTATTTTATTTCAATGCTAACAATTTACTCATTTTTTACTGCAATAATTAAGAAATTTAATCTTATTGAATACATGGAATATTTATGCTATTTTCAAGGGCCACCGAAAATATTTTAATATTACGTTAATAAATAAGCAAGAGAGTGTATTGTAAAATTTCTGGAGCCATTTTGTTTTTCTCCTTTTTAATTAAAAGTAGATGATAATTTGCGTTCATGAAACTTATATAAGCTAGTATCAAATAGCACATCAACATACACAGGAGATACATACATTCAAATCCAAAAATGCTTTTTAGAACTCGGGAAAATCTATATCAATAAAAATAATCAAAATCTCAGAAACGATTTTTTTAAGTCACATTCATCCGTTACTTCGTGTAAAAATAAATAAAAAAATAGAAGCATAATAAATAAACCAATAATAATGACGCTCTTTTCAAAGTAAAAAATTAATACAAAAAGTGACGTTATCTAAATGGTTGTGAATAATAAAAATGTCATGGATCATTTTAAGGAATAGTTATATTTCGAAATAAATTCAAAAATAACTGTTTTTAAATGCACTTTTATTAGCATACAAAAAGTAGATATTATTATTATTAATTCTATTATTTAGTCTGTACCGATTCTTACACAAGAAAAGAACTTTATTAGAAGTAGTGATGATTTTTTCTACCAAGTCACTTTGAAAATTATAAAACTAATTCAGCAACTGAATGCAAAATAAAATTTTCTACAAAGAGAAATGCACGGTTAAAAACAGGACTCCATGCACCAGTAATATAGAATATGTTAAGCAATAATACGTTGAAAAAGTATTTCGTATTAAGAATGCATGTCAAAGTTTCGATCTTTAAAGCTCTTTTAAACAAATGACACAATAAATCAATGTAACAAATGCTCACAGATTTCAAGAAAATGGAAACTAATATTTATAATTCCTTATGACAAAAAAGTGACTCCCTTATTTTAACCCTTTAGATGTCGATGAAATCTTACAAGATTTGCTTATCCCTACATCCTAAACTTTCAATTACAGGATTTATTGTCACATTACATCAACATTTCTCTCCCCTATTCTACGATTTTGTCATGTCATATATGAATCAGTACCTACCTGACCCACGACAGAGAGCCTACCCGTCAGGGTGTAAGGCCTTGACAAGGACTGCATGGGAAGGAGAATCGTCCCAGCCTCCAGAGGACGCCGACCACCCAGCCCCAAGACAGCATTTATTTTTATTCAAAAAAGGTACAAAAACACTTATTGGGTGTGAATCAAATAAATACAATAATCAACAAAAGTCACATATAACAAAATTATAAAAACATAGAACAAATCAATACACCCAATTAGGGAGCGTGCCAAACAGAAAATTAGCTTACATCAGGAAAAACATGCAAACTGCAACAACAACACAACGAACAACACAAGAACATATATACAACCCCGTGGGTAGGGGGTAGAGGTCAAAGACCCCAAAAGCAATGTATGAATCCCTGTTCAATGTCATTTTTTTGTATTCCAAGACAGTGGGTGTTATTATATGTCTATCAACGAAATGCAGAAGAAAGTTTTTTGTAACGCCGTATGTATACGCCCGCTGCAATTAATGCATGGACTCCCCAGAAAGTATAGATACACCAAGAGCAGTTATGGGGTTAGCATACCCTTTGTCTTTTGGAATTGTGATACTGAAGTCTCTTAGTTGATATTTCTAATCGGAATAGAACTTTCGAAAAGTGAACTTACTTCAAGAGTATTAAAGAAAAGTCTAGGAATTGAAAGAGTTCTTTAAATTTTGAGTATGTGTTGTGGAATCGCAGGACACTGTGCATAAAAGAAATTTCGAAATAATCACTAATGAAAAATAAAATTTTCACTAAACGAAGATAAGACGATCATTAATGAAATAATAATTTCTTCTTTTGGCTCTTAATCAAAATAACAGCATTGTGGTCCTTCATCTGAAATTGATATTCGTAGGGGCCTGCATAATAAAGTTGCTGCAATACTGAGACAGAATGAAAAATTTATCTAGTGACCTATTCAAACGGAGAAAAAAATATCAAAGAGCGCAAAGCATTCAAAGCTCCCAATCAATTAATCTTCATTAGTAATTTTGTAAAGAATCATTAATTACAGACCGGATACCAGAAGCCATTTATCACCTTTGGGTCCAGGCAAAAAAA
>BGPR01017040.1:10503-33352 GCA_013235015.1 Araneus ventricosus
GAAGTTTTTCACCCCGTCACCAAATTAGAGACAAAAAAGCATTTCTGCGCAATTACTGAAAGTAATTTTGCAGAGAGAGAAGTATCAGACAGTATAATCCTCTAATATTTAACCCTCTTAGTAGATTAAACGGCGCGGTAGAGGCAGTTATATTCCCGGTTGGTAAGGTAGGCGGTGATGCGAATGCTCGACACTGAGAAAGATTGGTGATGTCTATTACTTTCTTTGTTATTCACAAAAAATTACTTGAAAGTGTAGCTTTAGCTTTACATGGTATTTGGATTATACCCAATATCCTATCTCCCAAAATTATCTCCAAATCTCCCTCCCCTTCCCCCAAAAAATAATAAAACGTCTTGGAAAATGTAGCTTTAAAGATTATATTCGATCTCCTGTCTCTCCAAGTAGCACATAATATTGTTTAATACCATAAAATTCGCAAAAGTAACATTGCACAATATTTCCCCCAATATTGAAACAGTGTAAAACGTAAGACTTTTTCAATATTGTACAATGTTTTTTCATAATATTGGATAATGTCATATAATACTGTATAATATTATACCATATTAAATAATATTGTACTATACTGAATAAGATTATATGATATCGAACAATATTATATACTCCAGAATTATCTTAAAATCTTCCTCACCTTCTCCCAAAAAGAATAAATCAATTTTTTGCGTACATTTTAAAAAATAATCCTACTTTCATTCAAACTTGGTTGGCACACATGCTTATTTTTCTTTATATTTCCCGAACGACAAATGCTCAAATGAGATGCAATATTATTCCAACTGATATATTGATTTCAAAACGGGGCGGCGTTTCATTTAGGCAGAACCAGACACTGTCTGAATTCTTTATCTGCCGGCAAAGCAGGCAAATAGAAAATTTTCTGTTTGCCGACTTTAGAAGTTTGCTTAAGCCCAACAAATGCGGAGCTCCTTTTTTCCTGGGGGGGGGGGGGGCGTGCGGGCGTTAAAAGGAACTGTGTGGGAACAACCAAGACCAGTTAATGGTGTCTTCCAAGTTCTCCACCTATTCAGCTTTTGTCATGGGATACATTCGCCAAAAGAAAATGAAAAGCTTTTTCTGAAAAGCTGTTTGGGCACATATATTCGGAAACATTCCTCAGAGTACATATGTACCAGAAAATGCAAACAAAGCTCGACTGTTTGTTATCACATCTAGAGATGGTAGAAACTTAGTTCTTTAAAAATGCGCGCATCTGATGCCGTTTCTTGAAATGTTTGATTATGACGATGACGATAAAACCATTTATCCGAACGGAGTTCCACACTGTAAAAAAAATCCCGTAAAATTTACGGTTTTAAACTGGCAGATGGGTTGGTTGCGCAAAACCGTAAAAGTTACGAAGTAAATCCGTAGGCACAACGGTTTTTTACCGTATGAAATCAAGTTTCCCCCTTAAAAATTAAGTCATCGAAGTAAGTGACGTCATCGACTGAGTTGAGTTGTTTTTCTCCCTCTGTTCAAGTTGAGTTGAAATGTGCTGATGTGTATTTTCAATTAGGAATATTAATTAATCAAGGCTTAATTATTAATTTCAATTAGTTTAATTAGTGTAATTTTTAATTGAACGACTTCGATGCAGGATGGTGCCAAAACTTCTAACTCCTCTGAGGCGGGGATCGAAACCGCGTTCTTAGAAATAAAAGGCAGTCGCTCTAACCAGTAGACCACCGGAGACTTCATAAAATTATGTAAAAATAATCTATTTGAGTTTTAAAGTCACTATAGCTTTAGTGGCGCCACCTAGTGGTGTAAAAATCAACTATTTGCCAGAACACGCGTTTTAAGGTTAGCTTTCATGAGTGACAACAGGTTACTACAACATGTGTAAACAACAGCGGAGATGGAACCCTATTAAAAACATGAAATGAATGCAATAAAATTACATTTAAGAAAAGGGAAAGTTATACGGAAAGCAATACCGTATGACGAAAAATAGAATTTGAACTGACGGTTTTAAACCGTTTATGGCTGGAGCGGAAAACGGTGAAAAACCGTTTTGTTAACAAAACAGCTTTAAACCGTCAAATATACGGAAAAAGTCCGGGAAAAAAACGGATATTTTTTACAGTGCAGCACGCAGTTGAGTGAGACATCTGTGAGCTTGGCTGTCTATAATTTTTTCAGATTTTAAGAAATCGAAATGAACGAGTTTAATTTAGTTTAGTTTAATTATATCAACTCCGACCTCGTAATTTTGAACCGCGGTCATATGACGAGGTCGACATCTGAGGCGTCACCTACATCTCCAAACTTCCTCACCACACTAGAAGAACCACGTTTGACTCCCTACATATGATCTAACGTGCAACAAGCCCACATAAATGGCGGACCTTCAGTGAAATCAGATTTCGAACTTGGAATCTTCTGACTCCTAAGCTGAGTCCTTACCACTAGGCCACAGCAGCATTTTTTAGTTTTTAAGACATCGAAAAGTACGAAGTGTGGTTTAAAAGCAAACGGCACAAATGTTGAAATAGTGAATCGAAATCAAAACGGGAAGGCTGGATTTCAAAATGTAAGAGATCGAAATTCACAACTTCTTTTACAAAAATAGTTTTTAATGCTAATTTTCAACTGTCAACTGTGAACTTAAGATACAAAACATATCAAAGTTATATGTCGTTGAAAATGGCGATAAATAACAAACCCAATAATTGTGTGTCATTTTAGTCGCTTTGTTCTGTTAGAAGTCAATAACTTGCAAAATTTATTGGATTTTATAAACTGGCATTATTAGTGATAATGCCGATTTATTCTTTCAAATTCTGAACTTTCTGGAATTTCAGAAGACATTAAAAATTATCTTATGAACAATTTCCTCAAATTCTCTGCTGCGTTTTCTAGGCAGCAAATTTTCTAGAAGACATATGACCTTTTCTAGCCTCTGTGAGCTTCTTCCTTGAATCTCTATTCAGTGGTATCTTCAATATTGTTACAAAAATCTTTCTGTGTTGGTATGGTGTAAACATTCCAACACGCAGGATAATGGAGAATGAAGGTTTATTCACAAATGTGAAGGAAAACACGTAGCACAGGTAACAAGAAACAATAGATCTTGCACAGATTAGCAACGTAAACAGACAACAATTCACAGGTAATAACAGTTCAGCACTTTGAGATTTAGCAACCCAAACAGTCAGCAAATCACTAATGACGACAATAACAGCACTTTCAATAGCGCTCAGCTCACCGACTTCCTAGCTCGCAATGCAGATCAAACTCCAAAGTCGTTCCAGTGGATCAACACACACCTCTCTGATACAATTGCGGCCCTTATATATTCTCCCCGACAGGCCGTGATGTCACATAGAGTTTTCTTGTACATTCGAGCGTATTTTCTTTCCTAATAGAGATATCGAGAAAAGGTTTGCATTTTCCGGAATCATCGATTTGTCGCCAAGGTCAGGGGTCTCGGAATGGCCGCTGCCCGTCACTCCATGCTTACCCCTGTAAACGTCCCTCCCCAACTATAAGACTAGTGAGGCAGGAAAGCGACATTACATCTTTGTAACAGTATCCTATCTTTCTATTTCGTCTGCAGTCTATGTTAATACATGGTGTCCACAAATTATTGTTGATGTTCCCTTACCTCACAACTTTTGATTAAAGAACACGATGATAAATATTATTACATAGCCATAAAGTACAACTCAAAAAGGGTTTTAATACCACTAACAAAGTTTACGGAATTCCCATGGCATGCAACCCATTGACACTTGGCTAGTACAGTCTCAATGCGTCGAGGCTCAGGTTAGGTAAACGCATGCAATCTTTATAGTAGACCAGTTAAGTATTTAAGTATCTTTAGTTAGCAAAGTTATATGTCGTTAAAAAGGACAATGAATGACAAACCCAACAATTATGTGCGTCATTTTAGTCGCTTTATTCTGTTAGAAGTCAATAACTTGCAAAATTTGTTGAATTTTATAAACTGGCATTATTATTGCTAATGCCGATTTATTCTTTCAAATCCTGAACTTTCTGGAATTTCAGAAGGCATTAAAAATTATCTTATGAACAATTTCCTGAAATTCTCTGCTGCGTTGTCTAGGCAGCAAATTTTCTTCCTAGAGATGACATAAGACCTCTCCTAGCCTCTGTGAGTTTCCTCCTTGAATCTGTATTCAGTAGTATCTTCAATGTCCTATCTTTCTATTTCGCCTGCAGTGTTAATTAATAAAAGGTGGCCACAAATTACTGTTGAGGCTACCTTATCTCACAACTTTTGATTAAAGAACATGATGATAAATATTATTACATAGCCATAAAGTACAACTCAAAAAGGGTTTTAATACCACTAACAAAGTTTACGTAATTTCCGCTGCATGCAACCCATTGACACTTGGCTAGTGCAGTCTCAATGCGTCGAGGCTCAGGTTAGGAAAACGCATGCAATCTTTATAGTAAACCAGTTAAGCATTTAAGTTTCTTGGACGTAATAAGGACATCAAAACTTCTAACAGGTGGAAGCCATGAAAACACCTTTAGTACGAAACTTGTGGAAGCCTTTCGTGGTAAGTAACAAATCGAGACTGAATTCCAGACAAGTGTCGATGGGATTGCATGCCGTGGAAAATGCTGCTATTTAGAAATTACTCAAATTTATGCTATTAAAAAGTCTTTTTAAGTTGTACTTTATGAATGTGTAATAATACTTATTGTCTTCTTCTTTAATAAAAAGTTACGAAGTAAGGGAACCCCGACAATAATTAGTGGATGCCCTGTATTTATTAAATTCTATGTCATCCTTAAGTAATTCAAACTAGAAAAATTCTCAGGTAATTACAGGAACATTGATTAATCTTCCAGCGGGCGCGCTAAAATTTTTTACACGAGCGGGCACGTGTCGTACTTTTTATGACACAATAACTTTCTTAATTTTTATCCTTGCAGTTGCAAGTTACTTCATTATAGTAATAAGAGACACATCAGAAAAGAAAATCCTTTCATCGAGAGTGAAAATTATACTGAAATCAGAGAAAGCAATGAGATTTAATACTATTATTTTCTAAAAAAAGGTATTAAACAATATATAATGAAAAATAGTATAATTCCAACTAAGATTGTATAACAAAGACTTTCTTCTTAGTTTCTTATCATTATCCTTGCATTCGGAACATCGAACTTTTGTCAGAGAGTAACGCTTACAAGTATACGATATATTCCACCTACTGTATTTCATGGATTTTGATGATAGTTTTATTTCTTTCAAACACAAACCACGAGCTCTTTTTCTCAATGCTGGTTGCTGTTCACTTGCTTTTCAAGTTGTGATGTATAATTGAGATTTAAAGGCATGGTAATGCCATATGGCGATGATCAGAGTTTTTGAGCTCGAGTAGTGAGGTGTTTTCATAAGACTGAGGTTTCTCAAGGAAATTCTTCGGCTTGGTGGATTATTGGCAGGCTTATAACATATTAGATAATTTTGGTAATGCAAAATTAAATATTAGATCGCCGTAATGCGCACTGGATATATAATTATCACACTAAAACGTTAAGATGTAAAATTCTTTTTCAAATCACACGAGCGAGCGAGCGTCGTAATTTTTACGACAGAAACATAAAACAGTATGAAATCACCTTGAAACTCTGACAAACACATTTAATCCTGAAGAGAGGGGTCGCATGAAGGAATAGAAATGACCTTTGGACAGTGTTGACTCCGAATGTGAGAACAGGGCATGAAAAATGTCATTTGTCGTAAAATTTGAGCAGGGGCGCCCGCTGGAAGGTTAATATCGATGGTGCAAAACATTTCAGATGCAATTAAGACTTTTCTTCTCTTGCTCTTCTCACAGACACAATTAAGCAGTAGATTACGCGAAGAGAAGAACTCTTCTCCACTCCAATAGATCTTATCTGAGGGATGGGCAAATGCGAATCTCATTGTTCCCTATTTGTATTCATAGCCCTCTTCCATGAACGCGTGTTGATAGTTTGGCGAATAACGTACAATTAAGTAGTTTCATTACTCCTCTGAGTTTTAACAGATGGCGCAGTGACACATAAGTCAAATTAATTCCACAATCACTTACTTGGCAAAGGCTTGGATAAACGGAACGAACAATTTCGAAATGCGTTACTAAACTCACTTACGTAACCAACTCAAGTTAATGATAACCGATCGGGTTAAAACAGAAATAAAAGAACTATAAATTTACTTCATTCTTAGAAAAACTAATTTCTCTGAGAACGGAGTGGTTTTTACTGATGTATTGTCATTCGATTATATCTTATCGCGACAATATCAGTGTTAACTGTATTCAGCCGTGTGAAAAACCGTTTTCAACTAGAAGCATGGGGAGGGAAAGATTTCTAAAATCACACTATTTGACACTCAGTTTATCTCTTCTTATTCCCGACTAGTTTGATAACGATCTTTGCAATCTCGTTCACAGAAACAAAATTCACTCACAGAAAACCTCTGGCTCGTCCTTATTTAATGTTGTATTTTCAGAGATAACAGATTGGTGCCTGAAGCCGCAATTCTATTATTTCCGGCCATTTTAATCCCTTTTTTATTCCAATCTTAAATGGGGAGAAAGTATGTTATCTCCAGTTCGAACAAATTCCATGCACATGAAGGGTTTACACGGGGAGATCGTATGTTATCTCCAGATCGAGCAAATGCCATACACATGAAGGGTTTATATGTGGAGAACGTACATTATCTCCAGTGCGAGCAAATTCCATGCATATGAAGGGTTTACATGGGGAGAACGTACGTTATCTCCAGTTCGAGCAAATTCCATGAACATGAAGGGTTTGCATGGGAGGAACGTTCGTCATCTCCAGTTCCAGAAAATTCCATGCACATGAAAGGTTTACATGGGAAAGGTTTACAGAACGTACATTATCTCCAGTTCGAGCAAATTCCATGCACATGAAGTGTTTACATGGGGAGAACGTACGTTATCTCGAACTTAAACAAATTTCATGTGCATGAAGTCAGTTTTACAGAACTTTCGATCTTTCTTTTTACGTTCTAGTTCCAGAGACGGCTCAATGGTGTGAGGAAACAGCGTACGACAGATTTTTTTTATTATAAACTCCTTCAATCTATCCTTAACATGCACCAGACATTGCGATAGTTAAATTATCATTGATTCTCAAATTAAGATAACTGACACACCCATAAATCTTGACCATATTAACTGTGAAAATCTTTTTAACAATCTTACATCACTCACATAACATGTTTCTCTTTATACATATTCAATCTTACTATTTGGCTTTATATCATTAATTTATGATATTTGCATTAAAAATAATGATACTTGATTATTATATTCTGTCTCATAATATGAATAACACGTATTCAATCTGCTAACCGATATAAATTCCTAGTGTATGAATTCAAATGAAAAAAATATTTCGTTTATTCTTTTTTTTTACGTTATAGCTTTAAAGAAACAAAAATACTAAATTCAAAAACATCGCTCCGTAGAATTTCATTTACTTTCAACTCATTTCAGCTGTTTTACCCTTCATAGAGTAAGAACAAATATAATTGACTAACTTAGACAAATTCCATATTCATTTATTCAGATGGTATTAGTCCCAGTTTTTAGCATTATAATCTAAAAAACAATACGTTTTAAACAAAAACAAATACATTTAAAACAATAAACTTACGTTTTAAACAAAAACAAATACATTTAAAACAATAAACTTTCATCTTCCCTATTCATGAATCCCTTACTAACATGGTGGCAAGCGCGTAATCTGCAAATTTAAGCAAATTTCCATGATTCCAAGCATAGAAACTTCTCGTTCTTGCATTGTTATCTCTGAGACAAAAACACCGTAGTCAGAAACAGTGCATTACATTATTCCCCTTATTTACCGGTCATTTAATCCCTTTTTATTTCCAACACGCACGAAATTAGTTACCCAAGCAAATTCCATCGGCTTGAATTAAGTACTGAAATCTCTCGTTTGCCCTGCTGTTTGGAACAGAAAAACATGAACGTTCTGAACTGCATTTCTCCCGTAGATACGTATGGCGTGGTAAGATCAGTACACAAAGAGGTGAATTGTGTAGTAAAAGTACCTCTCTTTTGGTATGAGAATAATAGCTCTGTGAACAGTAGACTCCGCTCCCCCCATATAAAAGAAAAAATCTAAGATTCATCGCACTTTTTAAAAGCTTAGTAAATGTTATTCAATGTGAAGACAGCATTGTTTTTACAGACACCGGACATCATGATTTGACTCTCAAGGAGATACACTGGTGTACAAAAGTTTAACACAATTCTTTTGGTGCGACAAATTGGAGGTTAATATGGATAAAATGGTTCGCAATCTGCTGAATTAGCAAAACATTTCTAGTTCTTTTCCAACGCTTATCTTTAGGCAGCATATCGAAATATTTTGAAAAAGATGGCACCAAAAATTCACAGAGAAAAACTGAATCCTTAAATTGGATATTTAAAAAATATCACGGAGAAAATTCCGCGATTAAATTGGCATAAAATTAAAATATTTTTTCCAACTCATTTCGTTCGAACTAAAAAGATGGAACTCAAAATAACTTGGCGATAAGTATTACAATTTGATTCTCAAGGAGTCTAAGATCAGTACACAAAGGGGTGAATTGTGTAGTAAAAGTACCTCGCTTTTGGTATGAGAATAATAGCTCTGTGAACAGTAGACTCCGCTCCCCCCATATAAAAGAAAAAATCTAAGATTCATCGCACTTTTTAAAAGCTTAGTAAATGTTATTCAACGTGAAGACAGCATTGTTTTTAGAGACACCGGACATCATGATTTGACTCTCAAGGAGATACACTGGCGTACAAAAGTTTAGCACAATTCTTATGGTGAGACAAATTGGAGGTTAATATGGATAAAATGGTTCGCAATCTGCTGAATTAGCAAAACATTTCTAGTTCTTTTCCAACGCTTATCTTTAGGCAGCATATCGAAATATTTTGAAAAAGATGGCACCAAAAATTCACAGAGAAAAACTGAATCCTTAAATTGGATATTTAAAAAATATCACGGAGAAAATTCCGCGATTAAATTGGCATAAAATTAAAATATTTTTTCCAACTCATTTCGTTCGAACTAAAAAGATGGAACTCAAAATAACTTGGCGATAAGTATTACAATTTGATTCTCAAGGAGTCTAAGATCAGTACACAAAGGGGTGAATTGTGTAGTAAAAGTACCTCGCTTTTGGTATGAGAATAATAGCTCTGTGAACAGTAGACTCCGCTCCCCCCATATAAAAGAAAAAATCTAAGATTCATCGCACTTTTTAAAAGCTTAGTAAATGTTATTCAACGTGAAGACAGCATTGTTTTTAGAGACACCGGACATCATGATTTGACTCTCAAGGAGATACACTGGCGTACAAAAGTTTAGCACAATTCTTATGGTGAGACAAATTGGAGGTTAATATGGATAAAATGGTTCGCAATCTGCTGAATTAGCAAAACATCTCTAGCTCTTTTACTTCGCTTATCTTTAGGCAGCATATTGAAATATGTTGAAAAAGATGACACCAAAAATTCACAGAGAAAAACCGAATCCTTAAATTGGATATTTAAAAAATATCACGGAGAAAATGCCGCGATTAAATAGGCATAAAATTAAAATATTTTTTGCAACTCATTTCGTTCGAACTAAAAAGATGGAACTCAAAATAGCTTGGCGATAAATATTACAATTTGGCAAATAAATATATATAAGCGAAAAGTTGTCGTTGCTATGAAGATCAGACGATTTATAAGGCAGGCGAAATTATGTTGGCGAGATCGTATTTCTTGGCGAGAAGCGTCTGATAATTCCATTTAGGTTTAACAATTACAAGCGAATTTTTCAAGTTCTTTAAAAAGGTTACTGCGCCATATAATGTAAAAAAGAAATTATTTAGATGTTGAATGAGTTTCATTATAAATTTAGGGTTGAAATCTAGAAGTTGGTACACAATCTTAAAACGCTGCCAAATCGCCAAAGCAAGACGTTGACCGCTGTATGTCATTGCAGCCAAGTCGCCAAAGCTATATGCAGATATTACTTGTATTAGCTTAGACGACTTGGCGTCATTTTAAATGTGTGTAGCAACTTCTAGATTTCAACCAAATTTAGAACTAAAAGATAGCCGAAGATTATAAAAATAGGTAAAAAATTGTTTACGAAAAGCGGATAACGATACACAGCGATACATAGCCATAAGTGAACTGTGTTTACTTACAACTCTGATGACATTATTTTAATTTATGGTTGCCACTCACTCTTTTATTACCAATTAATATAATAATTATATATAATTAAAATAATTATTTTATTACCGAATTAAAATAAATGGAAATAAAACATATATACCGGTTCCTATTGCTTCAAGAAATATTTCTGCCAAATTTGAAGGAAATCGAACAACGCATTTGGTCGTAATCGCGTAACAAACATACAGACAGACAAGTGCAAAATGCTGGCGGTAAAACGTAGACCTCGCTTCGCTCGTATATTACTTCAAGAAATATTTCTGCCAAATTTGAAGGAAATCGAACAACGCATTTGGTCGTAATCGCGTAACAAACATACAGACAGACAAGTGCAAAGTGCTAGTATATTGCTTCAAGAGATATTTCTGCCAAATTTGAAGGAAATCGAACAACGCATTTGGTCGTAATCGCGTAACAAACATACAGACAGACAAGTGCAAAATGATGGCGGTAAAACGTAGACCTCGCTTCGCTCGTATAAAAACCAATCCCACTACTATAGGCGCCTATGGGGAGTGTTTTCGATGCCAATATTTGGCGATATTTCCCTTTTTTGGCAAGAAATGCTTTGTAAAGTTTTTCTATTTCGACGACAGAGAGATGCTATCTGTCATAAGGATGTAAACATTTTTACTTTGCAGAGTTTTTGTGTGTGGGTGACTTAAAGTAGAATGAATTCCTTTTTGAGTGTCATTGAATATGAATGCATTTTTAAAACTAAACATGAAATAAGTATATAGTGTATAATTCTTTGCTAATGTAAATAATCTAATATGCATAAGTTAGAAAAATATTCAAATACATAAATACATGCCAATGAGCAAGAATAAAAACTGAAAATAATTTGTTATTAGTTGTTAATTGTAAATAAAGATGGATGGTTTTCAAAACACGATGAAGGAAAAACTCAGTTTCGCGCCAATCAAAGTAAACACGGAAACCCTGCCGGGCATAATGATAAACTTGGCATGGTAAAAGACATTCCCATAGACGCCTAAGTGGGATTGGTTTTTATGTGCTTCGCTCGGTCAATACCAGGCATTTAAGTTAGATAAAAAAATGTCTCAATGCATTATTTTAGCTGTAGCTTTGTAATTAAACCTCGTTCCTGCATATCAGAACCGGTTCACTCCGGTTTTACTGCGTCTTAAATGCGTGATGTAACCTCTATTGTTCTAAACCCCCTAAAACCTCTTCTTCGAAGAAAACAATGGTTTTAACGAGCCTTAACTAGTATTCTCTTTGAAACAAACTAATACTTATCTTTTTTAAAGCTACGTGTCGCTTAAAATAACTATTAGTTATACAAAATAACCACTTTCGAGTCGAAACATATCATGGTCAGGTGGTTAAAGAGCTTTATGTGACGTCATAGTTCAAAATTTTAAGCCAGAGCAAACTACCTTAATAGGAAGCTTGTCCCCATTAAAAATCCATTTAGTGTAATGGCTTTTAAAGCATGGTGAGACGAATAATTAAGTCAAACATTAAACTCGGCAAACTTGGAATCCAGCCAGGGTTTTTTTAGGTTCTTTAGTTTTTCTCTTAACTCAGTTTTCTTAACCTAATAAAAAGGTTTAAGGCATCATTTTTAGGATCGATATCATTCAGTGAATTAAATATTCTCTTACAAACTCGCTGCTTTCGCAACAAAACTTTCACTTTTTGCAAAATGGCGTCGTTAAGCTTTTGTGAAATTCCGAACAATAGGAATTCTTTTTCTTATACAATAATTCCGTTTCAAATGTGCCACATTTTTATTAAAGTCATTTGATTTTTTCTAGATTAATATGAATGCCTCACTTGCCAAATCGATTAACTTCCTTAATCAAGCCAAAATTGTAGTAATAATAACGATTACTCCAAGGATATTCTATCTTATGCTTTTTACTTTCTCGCATACGAAGTATACAAAGAGAAAGTATTGTAATCGTCAAAAAATTCGCACTCGAGATTTTGACGAATCTCCACGTTTTAGACCTCCCTGAGTCCGAAAAACACAATTTTGGAATTATGTCTGTCTGTGTGTGTGTCTGTCTGTGAACACGATAACTCGAAAACTATTAGAGATACGGGGATGAAATTTGGCATGTGATGTTTAAACATAATTTGTAAGTTTCTATCAAATTTTGGACAAAATCCGTCAACGGGAAGTCTGTCTGTCTGTATGACCGCGGTCATGTGAACACTATAACTCAAAAACTTGAATAGCTAGATGGATAAAATTTGGTACAAAGTTTTATCGTTATAAATGTAGGTCCGTATAAGATTTTGGGCCAAATCCGTCAGCGGGTTAACTGTCTGTCGGTCTGTATAATAGCATACTTGTTCAACTCCATGCGCATGCGTAAATACCTGTGCAAAGAAGGGATACTCCGAAAACTTGGCAGTTTGCCAAAAACCAATTCTGACGGCGAGATTTTGTAAGGAAGCAAACATTTAGGGCGTCTCGTTTTACTTGCGCATTGGAAGCAATCTCTGCGCATGCGCAAGCTATTCAGCGAGCAAGCTATTCTCCTGTTTTCTTCTCCGCACGCGGAACTTGCATTGCTCGAGTTGATAAAAAAAAACAAATATTGCGAAGTTTTAATACATACGCATGTTTTTGAATATGATTCTTCACCTCAATATTTTACTATCACTATATTCAACAATGAAAAACCTTCTGATAGTCATTGCATTCTGGATTACAGTTGGTTCGAACTTTTTATCAACGCAGGGGGAATGGAAATGACAAATGTTTGAAAAGTATAGGAGAAAGTTTAGGGGAGGCCACTCCCACTGGTTATATCGTTAGACAAATGATGCATCTGCAGTAATACAGTCTACGAGGTTTATTTGAATTTATAATTTAAAAGGAATTTTGAAAAACAATGTATACTATTTTACCACTTTTATCTACATTTTGTTCTATGGAGCAAAATTCCCATTTTTTTTTTTATTTTTGATGTTTTGGATAGTTCATTCATTTACCTTTCTAAAACATATTTACTTTTGTCGGTACGTTAATTATAAGATGAAATATTAATTGTTTTATAACAAACCGAAAACCGGAAATGGGCGTTTAAATAACCGGAAGTTGTCATTTAAGTGACAGAAACCCGTCAAAAATTCTCTTAAACTGCATTTTTTGAACTTGATATGATGTTATTATATTCTTAGGAATATTTTTAAAGTTTAGATACTTAATTTAAGCGTGTGGGAAAACTAAAATTTGATTTTTCTCAAAACTAGACTTTATGCATAATTTTCACACTTCAAACATGTTAACTCAAGATATTATCATTCGATTATTCTGAAATTTCGTGAACACTTTCTTCAAATGTTTCTCTAGTGAATGTACTAGAATAGTGTGTATTGTAACAATATTTTTATAATTATGGTCTTTTATTTAAAAAATGGCATAAAAAATTTGCTGAAAATCTTATAATGATTGTTCGATTAGCTCTAAAATTTTTATTTATCCAAAGAATAGTAAGATTCTAGTACAAGCAATACTCCATATTATGTAGTTAATTTTAGTAATATTTTTTTTGAATTATTACAAAAGTTTCACCTCTGGCATGTTTGAACTTTTTGAAAATTTCCTCTGAAAAACAGCACAAATTTAAGTTTTCTGAAAATTCATAATAATTTATACTCAAAAATAATACTCTATTATTAATCTCTATAAAGTTCAAATCTAAAAAAGATATTATGGTATTTCTATAAAACAATTTTTAAAAAAATTGCTCCGAACGTGTTCGAATTTAATCAATTTGGCAAGTGAGGCATTCATATATCAGTTTGAAAAGTGCCAAATTGTAAGTTGCATTTCATCGTTCTAAATAAGTTTAAATCCTAATGAGAAATATAATTTAATAATTTATCCTAAAAATAATTGATAAATGAATAATTTCGACTAGAGTTCTTCGCTATAATGTGTTTTCTTTAAAATACGATCTATAAATAATATTCTTATTACTTGTACTTTTTTAAACATTGAAAAACGTTATTTTAACAACAAGGAGTCAATTCACGCAACATCCTGGACATGGGACAAAAGTTACTGGAGTCTTTGAGTTGCCTTATTCTGTGCTGTAACGAGACGTCCTTTATCTATGTGATAATGGATTCCAAAATTTAATTCGCGCGGCCCATTTGACGTGTATCATTGGAACATGAATTGATTCCATTTTCATTTCATGAAAGATTGTCAAGAAACTTCTGGAATTAACCTAACCAAATCATATACTTAAATAAAAAATAACTGATGTTTAATTAATATACACGTTACTAACTAACTCCTACTAACCTGTTATTAAGGAAACATACGACTCTTAAATCTCGGAAAAATGGTGGAAAACTGTCAAATTCGATATATTATAGCTCTGAAACAATGCAAGTCACAAACTCACTTTTTTCTAGAAAAATATCTGTCATTTCTCTTATAGTACACACATCTTGAAACCTTCATATTCGTATGTATTTATTTGAGACAGTAATAAATATGGGTATAATTTTTGGAGAAAAAATGAGATAGTCACCTTGCGCGCATGATTACGGATAAAATATTTATCTAAACACAATACTTTGGGTATCTAAGTAATCCAAACAGTCTGTTTAAGAAACTGAACCTCAATTTATTAACATTTAAATTTAATTTCTATTTTATATACCAATTTAAAAATAGTTAAAATGTCAACTTTTCGAAGCCCCCAAACAAACTTCTTCGGAGAAATATGCGCAAAAATGTTGTTCAATTTGTAGAACATAGCAAAATGCATATTCGGTAAAACTTTTATGTAAAAATATTCAATAGTTCTTTAGATATCGTGCGCCAATATAAAAAAACCCACATTTTGAGATACAGCGCTTTAAATATATGGCCAAATTCAATGTTTACGTTGAAGAGCTGATACATTTTACTTCATAACTTACCTAATTATAGGAATTTTTTAACTCTGAATGTTTCATATTGTTCAGAAGGGACAGGGAAATAATGTATATTTTTTTTTTTCATAAAATCGAAAATTTTCGAGGTTTAACAGTTGTGTCCACTTAATAAGAACTTAAAAAAAATTCAACTTGGGTTCATTTTAAATGTTCGTGTAACTCTTAGAGAGATTCTAAGCTCAAAAAATCAAGATAGGCTTATTAATCTTTATAAATAGAGCTTTTCAAAACTGTCATTCACAACCCTTGTTTAAGAGCACAAATACATTTTTGTCCCAAATTCTCTTCCGAGAATATACAATTTTCTCATAAGCTGCATTACAACTTTCAGAGAAAAAATAATGAATGTTTTAGAACATGATTTCGTATTCTTATACAATCACACGTATAGCAATCCTAATAACATCAAACATTAATACTTCAAAATGCTTATGTTACCGGCAAAGTACACAACGCCGACATTCTATAGAATAACTAGGTATTTTATAGAAAGCCGAACGTTTATAGGCAAAGTATGAAATATGAGAATTTTTATATATTTTCCCAAGGCATCCTATAGAATGAAAATGCTATTTAGGCGAAGTATGAAAAAAGTTCACGATAAGAGTCTCTTATTTAAAAGACGTGCATTCCTCAAAAATACAAATGTTATTTTGCTCCATTATGACAAATGCTAGTAGGCGAAGTATGAAAAAGGTCACGATAAGAGACTCTTATTTAAAAGACGTGCATTCCTCAAAAATACAGATGTTATTTTGCTCCATTATGACAAATGCTAGTAGGCGAAGTATGAAAAAGGTCACGATAAGAGACTCTTATTTAAAAGACGTGCATTCCTCAAAAATACAAATGTTATTTTGCTCCATTATGACAAATGCTATTAGGCGAAGTATGAAAAAGTTCACGATAAGAGTCTCTTATTTAAAAGACGTGCATTCCTCCAAAATATAAATGTTATTTTGCTCCATTATGACAAATGCTAATAGGCGAAGTATGAAAAAGTTCACAATAAGAGTCTCTTATTTAAAAGACGTACATTCCTCAAAAATACAAATGTTATTTTGCTCCATTATGACAAATGCTATTAGGCGAAGTATGAAAAAAGTTCACGGTAAGAGGCTTTTATTTAAAAGACGTGCATTCCTCAAAAATACAAATGTTATTTTTGAAAAAATTAAAGAAAGTGTGCCAATAAAAAAGTTTAATTCCAAATACATAAAGGGAAATGGAAGTAATATATGTAATAATTAAACACTTACCTAATTTTAAAAATGGTTACTCAAAATTTAATTCGTAAAATTATTTCTACTTAAACTCTAACACACAATTAACTGTCACTTTAACTGGCTGAAATCCAGTTTCAATCGCTCTAATGATCGGGAATTCCCCTCTTTTACAATACTACTTAATCTCGCTGCGATGGTGCAACTTCCTCTTTTTCAAAATCATGTAGCCTTGCTGCCAGACGCCCGCATCGGCGTGGCTTGTTTCTTTGTCGCCGGTGACTGCGCTTTGCGTCTATATTTTAAATCATGGCTTGATATTATTCTAAATTCTACCCTAATCAGCTGAAACTTACGAACCAAATAAAGAAACTTTTCATCTTTCGTCAACGACTGCTGTCTGCTTTGGAATCACACTTTTATACCTCACAGAAACCATGATGTTATATATATGTTACCGGCAATGTGTGAAATGCCGGCATTCTATAGAATACCTAGGCATTTTATAGAATGCCGGGCGTTTTCAAGCAAAGTATGAAATATGAGATTCATTATATACTTTTCCTAGGCATTGTATATAATACCTAGGCATTCTATAGAATGACAAATGCTATTTAGGCAAAGTATGAAAAAAGTTCATAATAAGGCTATTATTTAAAAGGCGTGCATTCCTCAAAAATACAAATGCTATTTAGAAAAAATAATAAAAGAGTATCATTATAAAATCTTTTATTCAAAATTCGTAAAGCAAAATGAAAGTTTTCATATCAAAGTTTATGCCTTTCTTATTAAAGAAAACAAAATAAATTGTGAATCTACTTATTACATCAAGGAAGCAAATAATTTAATTTTGAATTGCACTTAACTTTATTTCTTATATAATTAAATCGGCGATTTATTTCATACTTTGCCGGTTTGTCATTTGGCATTCTATAGAATGCCTAGGAAATGTGTGAAATATAAATCGTTTCATACATTGCCGGCTAGTTTTAGGCATTATATAGAATGCCTAGGAAATGTGTGAAATATAAATAGTTTCATACATTGCCGGCTAGTTTTAGGCATTATATAGAATGCCTGGGAAATGTGTGAAATATAAATCGTTTCATACATTGCCGGCTAGTTTTAGGCATTATATACAATGCCTAGGCATTCTATAGAATGCCGGATTTCAAACTTTGGCGGTAACATATATATCAAAGTTTATGCCTTTCATTAAGGTGACTAACTTCGAACCTCCAACAAAAGGACACAAATAAATTGGAGCTAAAACATATCATAAACAAAAGAAACATTTTTCATTGCAACTATAATACAGAATGCACTATATGCATAATAAAAACATTTGTAACATCATTTATTGTATATTTTTTGAGGGTGGACAGAGCTTACAGAAGGACAACGGTTGGTCACCTTACTTTCTAATTCAAGAAAACAAAATTAAATATAAACCTACTTCTTGCGTCAAGAAAAAGAATAATTTTATTTTGAATTGCATTTAATTTTATTTCTTATAAAATCGAATCGCCTATGTATTTCAAATTTGCCGATTTGTCACTCTATAGAAAGCTTAGGAAATGTGTGAAATGGTCGCTTAATATTTTGCCGACCAGTTTTCGGCATTCTATAAAATGTCTAGGTATTCTATAGAATGCCGGATTTCATACATTACCGGTAACACTTATACGAAGAATACACACGGCCATCGAGTAATTCAATGCAACACTCGAAAAAAAGAGTTCCCATTCATTCTTTCGGAGGAGTGCACAGAAAATCGCTTCAAACTTTTGATAATGAATTGGCAGGCGAGACATTCTTCAAAGGATTTATTCTAAAACAGTGGAGATGAAATCACACAAACTGGCCAAAAGCCCTTCAGGAGTAGTCACGGCCTTGCAGCACGCATGGTGTCCGGTTTGGAAACAATAAGCACTTTTCTAACCAACCGAATTCTTTACTTCAGATTTCCAATTCAGAATCCTATGGACATATGGAGATGTTGAGAAATGGTTCTTTAAATTTTAAGTATTAATTTGTTTGAAAAAGAAGGAAAGTAATAGAATGTTTCAGAATTTTCTGGAACTCACGGGAGACTGGGACTCGGCCCTCTTTATGAACATTTTAGAACGACTCCTCCCCACGCCATCTTCATGATCTTTCCAGATCAACTCCTCCCTAAGCCGTCTTCATGAATTTTACAGATAAATTCCACTTGGTTATGTCCCTGAACAAAGTCTTCACAAGCGACAGACTTGAGTCCTTGTCCACCTTCATTATGGGATAGGCCATCTTTCATTTTCTACACCATTCTGGCACATCACCATCAGTCATAAAGTTTTCTCTGTACGGCTTATGCTGGGATGCGCTTCCCCTGCGCTATTCCCTTCTGCCTGTAGAATACAAATGGCGTTGCGCAACTCGCTCTTGGTGGGAGAGTCAATCATGTCAGCCATGTTAAGTATCCTTCAGTACAGCTTCAACTGATAAGATAGACTAAACAGTGACATACGTTATTTATAAGAGCAGAGAAACAAAGAAATTTAAATTGCAAAAAACTGTAGTAAAAGAATCCATCCAAGCAGACATTATCAAGGGTTACCTGCTCGGCTTGGGTACAAAAAATGGGAAAAATGGGTAAGAAGCTTGATTTTCGTCAAAGGAAGTCTCTTGTAACCCGAATGATCCCAAGAGAAGACAAAGCAAGGATTGACCACAAAGTTTTTTCACACATCAAAACAAGAACGCCTATAAAATTTATTTAAAAAAAGACTTAACGAATAAAAATTATTAGCCATCGAGCATTAAAATGCCGTCATGATAGCAAAATATTAATCAAAGAAAAAGTATTCAACTTATTTTGCAATTTAAATTTCTTTGTTTTTCTGCTCATATAAATTGTTTTGTCTTCCTTCGTTCTTAGTTTTCATCAGTATCTTGCGCGCTGCTGAAGCATTGTAATATTTTTTAGAATTTTTAATTTCCTATTTTTATTTGATTTTTACTCTTTATATTGTGGCATACATTATGGTTGGGAAGCATCTCAGTAGAACAGCACGCATCTCGACTGGTCATTGGTTGGTTCGGAGGTTGAAAAAAAATATCCCTCGCAATATCGAACGCGCGTAAGTAGTACAGAAGGCATATTTTAACTCTTTTTCACCTCATCTACATCAGCTATTTTTATTTATCGGATATCTTTTTCTAAAGTTTTCAGTAAGATTATGGGCGAGTTTTCTGGTTTGTTTATTTGCATGTAAGTAGGACTTCCGCGTGTAATTTCAGCTTCCGGTGATAATGTTAAGTCAATGGGAATCTTCAAAATTTCAACACTCTGTTTGAGGATATTAATTAATGTTTAAAGTGGAGCTTTTTAATGTTATGCCTTAAGAATACTTTGAAAATATTAAATTTAATATTTCTATTGTTGCAGCGTTCAATGTTTAAGTAAAATAAGAGAATAATTTAGTGGAAAGGTTGCCAAAATGATTCTTTATCGCTTTTTTTATCGACATCCAAGATTTGTTTGGCAGTTAAATTTGTAACCAAACGATTTGGATGATCACTGGCTGTTAAATTCTAAACCAAACGATTTGGATAATCACTGTCTGTTAAATTCTAAACCAAACGATTTACAATAGTTTCATTTCGAATTTTAATGCTTTAAAAGCTTTTTTCGAACGATTTAAAATGAAAGGATTACACAAACTCAAAAAACACGAAATTCAACGTTTTGTTTACTAAAGAAAGAACTGATTCGAACTTGGCGCTTGAAACAGTTGCCAAATAGATTTGGCGATTGTTTGAATCGGAAGGTTACCAGAAAACGGTCTATGAATCCAAAATAAACAAACCAGGAAACTCGTTCACATTCTAAATTTAGAATTAACCAAAAAACAGAGCGAGTGAATACCAATTCCTAGTTTTCTATTTTCCTATTAGTCTCAGGAATACAAAAAGCTTCTAGAAAAATAATGATAAAACTAACCAGGCCGAAAACCGATATCACTGTGAATGCGTTTTAGCCCTTTAGAAGTCCAATTTTTTCTAGTAGTGATATAATAAAATAACTTTGGTATTGAGATTAATTTAAGAAAAGAAATTCTTTTAGCTTATTGGATGACATTGTTTTTTGTTGATTAATTTTATTAATTAATAATTAATTACCAAATCAAGACACTTCGGTATGATTTGAGATAAGAAATCGGAACATCTATGTTTTTGCTACATCGAAAAATTTGGCGAGAACTTACGCCAGCCTTAAAAAATGCATTTAAAAATTGATGAATTTGATGGGAAGTATATTCTCACGGCCTTACAAAGGGTTTATAACGACAATAAATAACAGACAATGTTTGAACAAGTTTTAGTTATTTTCAAGGAATAGTTCAATTGCATTTTATGAAAAGAAACAAAACAGCTAACACTAGATTCACGATATTATTCAAGACTGCTTTTTACTTTCTCGTATACGAAGTATACAAAGAAAACACAATTTTGGAATTATGTGTGTCTGTATGTCTGTGTGTCTGTATGTCTGTGTGTTTATATGTCTGTGTGTTTGTATGTCTGTGTGTTTGTATGTCTGTGTATCTGTGAACACGATAGTTCGGAAACTATTAGAGCTACGGGGATGAAATTTGGTATGTGGTCTTTAAACATAATTTGTAGGTTTCTGTCAAATTTTGGACAAAATCCGTCCACGGGAAGTCTGTCTGTCTGTATGTCCGAAGTCATGTGAACACTATAACTCAAAAACTTGAATAGCTAGATGGATAAAATTTGGTACACAGTTTTATCGTCATGAATATAGGTCCGTATAAAATTTTGGCCAAATCCGTCAACGGGCTGACTGTCTGTCGGTCTGTATAATCGCATACTTGTTCAACTCCATGCGTATGCGTACTAGTAGAAATGCCTGTGCAAAGGCGGGACTCTCCGAAAACTTATCAGTTTGCCAAAAACCAATTCTGGCGGCGATATTTTGTAAGGAAGCAAACATTTAGGCCGTCTTGTTTTACTGGCGTACTGGAAACAATCTCTGCGCAAGCTATTCAGCGAGCAAGCTATTCTCCTGTTTTCTTCTCCGCACGCGGAACTTGCATTGCTAGAGTCTGATAAAAAAAATATAAATATTGCGAAGTTTTAATACATACGCATCTTTTTGAATATGATTCTTCACCTCAATATTTTACTATCACTATAATCAACAGTGAAAAACCTTCTGATAGTCATTGCATTCTGAGATATAGCTGGTTCGAACTTTTTATCAACGCAGGGGGAAGGGAAATGACAAATGTTTGAAAAGTATACGAGAAAGTTTAGGGGAGGCCACTCCCGCTGGTTTAAAAACAGTTTTCTAGCTCCAACAAACAGATTTTTTCGTTTTCCGAAAATTATTGAAACGCTCAGAACTAAATGACTACAAAATAAAGATAGTTTGTCGAGAGTAAAGACAAACTATTCTAAAAACTGAAAATCAAATAAAAGTATATAGTCACTTTTTCTGTAAGAAAAAGCTTTCAAAATTTTTTATAGTCAAGACGGTAAGACGACATAAAAAATTCTCAAAAACAAGATATAAAAATAATCGATCCATTTTGTTTCTATCTCTCTTTCTAGCTTTCTTTTACTCAATCAGGAAAATTCTCATCCTTCTTTTTTGGAAGCAAAAGAAGTTGAGCTCGTTTACGAATAGCATCCGCAAATAAATAAATTATTTCTGTCCGAACACATTCAATTTTACGATTACAGTGAGATTAACTTCACTGAAACTTTCGATATGGATTCCTTTTATTTTGCATTACTTTGAAAGTACCTCATAAATTTTATTATCTCAGCTTTATTCCTTCTCATGCGTATTTTTAGGTTTGGAAAAAAAGCAAGACTGATTGCATTAAAATAATGAATGATTAACTAGCAAGAACAGTCTGCATTTTTATAGCTACTAGCCAGTATTTTTGGCACTAGTAAGAAGGGTCTGCATTTTTATAGCCACTAGCTAGTACTTTTGGTACTAGTAAGAAGGGTCTACATTTTTATAGCTACCTTCTAGTACTTTTGGTACTAGTAAGAAGGGTCTGCATTTTTATATCTACTAGCTAGTACTTTTGGTACTAGTAAGAAGGGTGTGCATTTTTATTGCTACTAGCTAGTACTTTTGGTACTAGTAAGAAGGGTATGAATTTTTATAGCTACTAGCTAGTACTTTTGGTACTAGTATGGAGGGTCTGTATTTTTATCGCTACTAGCTAGTACTTTTGGTACTAGTAAGAAGCGTCTGCATTTTTATAGCTACTAGCTAGTACTTTTGGTACCAGCAAGAAGGGTCTGCTTTTTTATAGGTATCTTCTAGTACTTTTGGTACTAGTAAGAAGGGTCTGAATTTTTATAGCTACTAGCTAGTACTTTTGGTAC
>BGPR01017041.1:13649-25746 GCA_013235015.1 Araneus ventricosus
TTGATTTACAGCACTGACCTGTCTGTCACGTCGAAACACAATTTTCAGCTTGTGCTTTCAGTGTCACGAATTCTACATAGTTACATGAACAATCGTTTTCTAACACAGATTTCATTAAAGCTGTATTTCACGAAATTAGTTCTTGACGCGTTTTAAATTGAAAACGGTTAATTACAAACCAGGTTAACTAATACTCTTTCAAAATATAATATATTTAACATCTTTCTCAGGCTGTTTAAAACCGAAAAGAGTGATTTTCTGTATGGCGTCTTTTGTCTTAATGAGGCCTTATTTATATTATTAAACTGATAAGGTAAAACTTCTCTAAGTGACCACCTCTGGTAAGCCATCACCCAGGAATGCCAGACTTCAAGACCTGCCGCACGGGGGATACGAGTGTAATGAAATTGATCTCAAATTTTCAACAGATTCTTATTTATCGACTGCAGATGAATACCAAATACAAAATTTTTCCCCAACGGGGGATGGGTGGGGCTGGCCCCCTGGTCTCCCTTTGGTGCCACCCCTGCTGTCACTCCTCTCAACGGTTTTGTTTGGTACGGGATTTTTGGCCCATAGACATAATATTAAAATAAGCACTAGGAACGGCCACCCAAACCCCTCTGAGAGGTCGGGGTAATCGCCCTTTTAATTTCAAAGAAATATATTTCTTCCTATCTTTTATTAAGAGAAAAAGGAGGAAAGGAAAAAAAAAACATCACTGGAAATCAGACCAAAATGAATCATTCCTTTCCCTATGTGGAGACAAATGTGAATTTCGACTTCTATGGAGATGGGGATTCAAGAGAGTTTTTGTGCCTTTCAGACACTAATTGGGTCTCTGACAAAGAAGCTGCTGATATAAGTTGCGACCATTTGCAAATGAAACTTTCAGCTCAACAGGCTTTAAGAAAAATGTTTCATATTGATAATTTGATTGAAAAATCGGTTAGTTTAGTTTAGTTATATTAACGTCCTGTTTTGAAGCAACACGAGGGCTATTTTGGGACGGACCTCGTAATTTTGAACCTCGGTCAGATGAAGAGGACGACACCTCAGCTGGCACCCCCTCTCCAAACTTCCACGCCACACCAACGGGAGGACGTTTGACCACTACGTATGAAAAAAAAAATCGGTTATTAAATTCCTAATGTAAATAATTTGATGCACGAATCCTTGAAAGGTGCAGCATAAATGAAACTTAAAAGATCCGGGTAAGATCACTCAGATCAGTTATATTTTATTACTTTTATCTTTATTGTTTATAGACCAGGGATTTTCAATCAATAGACAGCAGCATGCAAAAATACGAAAAGAAAAGTAAAAATTCTAAGAATTAATTATTAAAACCAGACTATGAAATGATATTAAAAAAGATAAAATACCCCTTTAAAATAAGTAAATACGTATAATTTTTGATATGTAGTATTTAAAATTCCATAATTTTACTAAAAGGAGAAAATTCAACAAATATTATGGAAAGAGGTATTTAAAATTGATGCGAAAGCTGATTTAAAAATACTAAATGGTTGCGAACTGATGAAATAGACGAAACATTCAGAAATTCATGAGGAATTATAGTTTTTGGCTTAAATAGTAAAAGTTTTTTTAATGCAATTTTCCACGTCTTTGGAATTCACCATTTTTCAATTTTTGCATTAGAGAAACATTGATTTTCTTATTTACTAGCTTGATACGGTAATTCCATTCATAAAGTTTGGTAGCTGAGTTTTGATTTCCTCCCACCGCATCGTTCGAATTGCAGCCATTTGGCGCCATCACAAGCTCGCCAATTCCGAAGCGTTCACTTTACAATGGGATTCCAGCAACCCCAATGTCAACCAAACCACGATTCTCACTCTCAAGAATAACGATAGGACGATATCATCCGAACGAAACTCTGCCCGATTCGGTGCGCCTACACATACACGCACACACACACACAGATAAACTCATCGACGCACATAACGCACACTCGATACCAGATATATTTATACCGAAAGCTCCCCTAAGGCGTAGTTACTGGTTTTCATGGTACAATGGCCAATTAACCACGGGGAACATAGAGCCTATTAACCTCCTCGCTTTATTCAGAATGCTTCCTCGGCTGTGTAAGTAGCTGATGCATTCGAATATTTACTGCGGAGAAGCTTTTTCTCTCTTGCTGACTCGTTTTTGTATCGAAAAATATGTTTATGCAGCCCTCCCCACTCGCTTTGATGTCGTACTTTGTCCCTTAAACGCGATTTTGTTCCGACAAAATCCGCCCCCCCCCCCCACCTTATTCCATTTCCTCTTTTCCCGCCCTTCAAATAAAACGATTGTTTATTTACGTTTATTCGTTAGCGTTCGAATTTTTATCGTCTGCTATTATTCACGTGGTTTAACCCGTGCTCTCAGACGGCAGAATTGCGAGTGAGTTCAAAGGTACGGTTGTGATTAAATTGTCAATTTGTTGGAAGAGAGAGAAGAGGGGGAAAGAAGAAAGGCAAAAGTAAAGTAAGTAAAAATAAAATAACTTCGCTAATAAAAATGAAAATTCGAAAGGTAGTAGAAATTCGAATTCACGTGCCGTTACTCCTTTTGAGGATAAAGTGGGCTTATGTGATTTCTGCTTTTCAGTCCGTTTTACTCTGGGAATTAAGTGTCGTTTGTTTATGCAAATTGAAAAGGTCGAAAGTTTTCGTTTCAATCGGATTTTGAAATTGCCCTCGCTTTTGCTAGCATTTTGCTTCTTTGTTTTGGCAACATTTTGCATTCGAATGGATTGAATTCCGCTTTTGTCCTGAGTGGCTACTTCAAAGAATAACGCCTCCAGTGTTTTCTTTTATATTGTCGCAGGAATTGATTGTCTGTAACCGTAACTGAATTCATTTCTTTTATGTTGTTTGTAATAAGAATTCGAAAATCAACAACGCTAATGGAAAAAAAGGTTCTGAAAAGGCTTTGAGTTGCCGATTATATTTAAATACAAATCGAATGCATGCGTTTGATTCCTTTATTGATAATGACATTTTTTTCCCCATCCTCTTTGGTAGAATGACAAACAGAGATTCAATTGCATTTTGTAGCATATAAACGAACATTTTGAATTACCAAATAAGAATTCTTTTTTAAAGCAAAATTAAATTGAAAATAAATATTTGAAAATTTAAAATAAACGTATTCAGTTTTTAACTGCATTTGAAAATCGTCTTGAATTAAAGAATAAATTGCATATCTAGAAAGAAATTTTTAAAAGCGTTCCAAAAGTTTTAAAGAACAATTTGCAAAGAATGTGAATGTAATGAAGAATTAATTATCATTAGAAATCAATTTATTGAATCTGAAAAGAGCTTTTATTTTGCCATTTGGAAGAAATCAAATTCTTTTAAATAAATTGCATCTGTACTTTTATTTAATGTTTAATTTTCATAATCTGATAAAAAAAGAAATGTCAAAAGTGCATTCGAATGAATAATGTTCATATATTTAACAAAATAAATTCTTTTACGTTATCCATAGTTTAATCTGGGATTTATTTATTTTGATTAGCCTCTTGATGTTTGAAAATGGGATAAAAGCTCTTAGAATTTCTTCAATGGGCTTTAATAATGTAATCCATAAAGTAACATCATAACAGTAATTGTTTTTTTGGAAGAAATGTTCTTTCATACAAAACATTTTATTCAGGGTGACATAAGAATTTTGAATTTAAATAAAAATGCATTAGAGTGTTGATGAATTCAAACATATTTTGAATCTTACCCAAAATAATATGAGAAGAAATTAGTTTCTAAATGAATAATTTTCAAATCATAGGTACATAGGGAAAAAATTAATGTACGGCATGGAAAATTTATTTACTCTCAAAATATTAATAAAACTTATCACTGAAGTTGATTCAAACTTAAAAGATGTCTCGAACTTTCGTTTCATTTTTGAGAGGTTTATATTTCTTGGCTTGAACTGCACCTAAAGAAGTGGTATTTTTACAAATTTTAAATCTTTAACAGTGAACAAAAGCTTTCTAATTAAATTAATAAAGCATACGTCCTAAGTTTCAGGAATTCTTCTAAGTAGGAAAATGGAATCATGATCACGTGATACACGTCAAATGCCCCTCAGGTAATTTTATGTAGGAATCTAATTCACATTTTGCGAAAGTAAAAAGGACGTGACATAAAACACCATGCCCTTAGATGACATGCGCAGTTACGTTTTACGTGTCACATGGATTGATTCTAAAGAATCGTAGGATAGTAAGTATTTTAGTCCGAAAAATTACTTTTTATTTCTATGCGCAGAAGTTTACATTTCATCGTCAATTGTAATATAGGATTTCATTTAAACTTGTGATGCCACTGAATTTGTCCAATTACATGCGGGATAAAGCTTAAATGTTTGATTGGCAAGTTACAATAATTTATTCGGCAAAATAACACGATTTATCTAGTTAGATATAAATATTCACAGTTTATAAAATAAACGCCAAAAAATCCTTTATGTTATACACCACATGCATAAAAAAGTAAGAATAAATTTGTCATGTTTGTTACTCTGTAGGAGACGCGTTTAATTGGGTGTTACTATAAATGTGACACTTTTAATATTACGTTATTACCTTCACTATCAAAAGTTGAATAATATTCATCGATTTCGATTATTCGATTATCTGTGTTAGAGCTTAATATTTCAACACATATCTCAATTAATTCAGGTTGATTCAGTTCATTTACTGATTATCCAATGATGTCAAAAAAAAAAAAATTGTCTTCCTCGACAAGTTATAATTTTGCAGAGTTATTTTTCAGGTTAACTCTTTGAACCCGGCTAGAGTGAGAATTCCATTGCCTCAAAAACTGGAGTGAATTTTCGCTCACAAAAACAGAATGGAATCGTCACGTTCTTTACAGAAATTTCAGGAGGTAGACACCTATAGTTGCCCGATCAATTGTCAACAAAGAAAGGAACTACATTTTCCCTAAAAAATTCACCCAGGCGCCCGAAACCGTCTGAGTCCGGTTTCTGTCGAACTGGCGGTTTGAGGCGGTATAGGGCTCACAGGGTTAAAAACAGTTTGAAAGCATTATATGTATTGATTTTGACTGTTTCTGGGTGGAGCAACCGTTATCCAATTTAAAGGGGCTTGAATATCATTCCATTATTGTCCACTGTTTTCTACCAGAGTTGTCAATTATTTTAACTAATTAGAGTTTGACTTCATCCGAATCATTGCCTCAGTTAAATTTTGGAACTTCGTTAACTTTTTTATAACTGTAAATCAACAAACACATTCTATGTATCCGATATATAGAGTTCTCATTAATGATGCGACAAACTCAGAGGGTTATTAGTAGTCATCAGGAAGAACAGAAATTGAAATTGTATCCATGTTTAGTCGGTGAAAGTTGCGAAAATATTGTTACAAACATGGAAAGTCGCTTCCCAGCAATGTGAGTCTTATGGTTGGGAAGAGAGTTTTACAGGGATAACTATGGGATGGCTAGCAACAGCCACGTCTGCTTCCCCGACCTTGGCGACAAACTTGGCAACTTTGCGATGAAATATAGGATCTCAAAGGTGCTGGAATCTTCTCGATATTTCTATTAGGAGAGAAGATACGCCACGAATGTGCTAGATCATTCCATGTGACGTCACGGTCTGCCGGGGAAAACTATATAAGGAGAGCACTTGGACGTCGGAGGGTGTTGTTGATCGACTAGGATCGCCTTGGAGAGCGAACGTCTTTGGAGTTCTATCCGCTGTGCGAAGTAGTAGGCTGGTGAGCTGAGCATTATAGCAATGTTGAGCAAAGCGGTTTTACAAAAGGCGCATACATTTTTCAAATCAATAGGAAGAACGTCGTTTATAATTACAAGTATGAACAAATTCTGTGAAAGATAAGAAAGAGGATTTTGTGTTAATCAATGAAATCAGGGCGACAGGCCAGTCCTTTTCTGAAACGCCAAGTTTTTGCTGTAAAATTTTCCGCCAATCCTGGACACTGCAGGCATCGAAAAATAATGTTACAAACATGGAAAGTCGCTTCCCAGCAATGTGAGTCTTATGGTTGGGACAGGTTGTTTATTTACAGGGATAAGTATGGGTTGGCTAGCAGCAGCCACGTCTGGTTCCCCGACCTTGGTGACAATCTTGGCGACTTGGCAACAAAATTGGCGACTTTGGCGACGAAATATGGGATCTCAAAGGTGCTGGAATCTTCTCGATATTTCTATTAGGAAAGAAGATAGGCTTGAATGTACTAGAAGATTCCATGTGACGTCACCGCCTGCCGCGGGAGACTATATAAGGAGAGCGCTTGGATGACGGAGGGTGTTGATCGACTAGGATTGCCTTGGAGAGCGAACGTCTTTGGAGTTCTATCCGCTGTGCGAGCTAGTAAGCTGTTAAACGCCAAGCTGTAGTAGTGTTGATCCATTGGGAACGACTTTAGAGCTTCGCCCGCAGTGCGAACTAGGAAGCTGGTGAGCTGAGCGCTATTGAAAGTGCAGTTATTGTCGTTACTAGTTATTTGCTGACTGTTTGTGTTGTTAAATACCAAAGTGCTGAACTGTTATTACCTGTGAATTGTTGTCTCTTTACACTGGTAATCTGTGCAAGAACTATTGTTTCCTGTACCTGTGCTACGTGTTTTCCAGCATATTTGTAGATAAACCTTCATTCTCCATTATCCTGCGTGTTGGACTGTTTACACCATACACCCACAGTAAGACTTTTGCAACAATATTCCAGTATTTTCTGTCTCTGAAAGAGAAGGGAGTCGGATGTGAATTGATTGCTAAGCGTGTATGGATTCACTCACGATGTCTGACGTAAACTAGGGTTTCTTTCCCGGGAAATCGTAAGATTTTCATGCTTTTTGTATTCCCGGGAACAAACAATTGTAAAATTATTCAGTAAATCCCATCTCAAGAATGATATTCTACAAAATTATGTTAAGGCAGAGTGTGGCTGTGAAAAGATGGTTTGTTTTGACACCGAAACACGCAGGAACAGTTTGTTAGCAATGCTTGAAGGATTTTTAGAGATACAATCAGCAATTTCAAAAGCATTAATTGATATTAAAGAACAACAAATTTTGGCTAATGTAGAATTTGAAACTCTGACTGCTATTGTAGCAAGCTTGAAGCCAGTAAAAATTGCCTAGAAAAACTATGCAGCTGAAAGGCGATTTTGTTAACTGCCAAAGGCTTTCATTATTGGAGAGTTGAACCAATAAAACTCAGAATTTGCTAAGAATATGAAATGTTCTCTGGTACAAAGAATTAGTGAGAAACGCAATGTTACTTTAGTTGCATTAATGCAATATCTAAATTTTGGGAGAAACTATGATATGTGAGCTGCTGCAGTTACTGCTGATCTTTAACGTTTACGAAATAAAAACTCTTTGATTCAACGAGCTAAACTGATTATAACAAAGCTTTTTGGCGAGAAAGACGAATCTTTGTCCAACTCTTCGCACTCAGAAGAAGAGAGCGCAGAAACTTTGGAAGAGAAATCTTTAACGTTGTAAGTAAAATTAGAAAAAGCTATCCACTCAAAGACAAAGGTCTTAAATTGTTCAACTAGCAAGAGTTCTAACTTGAGCAAGATAGGGAAGCAAGAATTGCAGTTATTTGACTCAACTGAAAATCGATCATCAATTAATATAAAATTGGGTGATGTTTAGGAAACAATTCCTACAACATCAGCTGAAGCTGAGAGGACATTTTCTGCTGCCGAGTTGTTCATAATAAAGCTACGAAAAAGGCTGAATGATAAAAACATAGATTGCTCATGTTTTCTTAAATCATACTTTAAAAATGAATAATTTATATATCTTATTTGTATAGTAGTATATTTAGCTCAATATATAAATGAATTTATTTATTTGTAGTAATGGAATTTATGTATTTGTAGCTCAATATATAAAGGAGCACAAATTTTAGAATTTATGAATATCCCTATTTTGTGCAATTATTATTAATATCAATTAAAAATAGTTGATTTTTAGATTTTTTTAAATTTTGATGCATTTCCGGGAATGACTGTTATGTTCCCGTAATTTCCCGGAAATTCCCAGGAAGGAAAAAAAGCCGGGAAATCGGAAACCCTAGTAAACAACTGACCCGTCCACTCATTCTTGCCCTCCGGCCGTGGTGCTCCAGTGGTAACCCACATAGCACGTAAGTTTGCAGCAAGTTTGATTTTGACTTGATATTAGCTTGTCATAGCAAATTTGACGCGTCAAATTTGAAGCGAACTTGTAGCAAATTCGCCGTGACAACTAGCGCCACCTTCCTTGCATTGCAAGTCTGCTGCAAGTTCACCATGACAAATAGCGCCACCTCCTTTGCAATGCCAATTTGCAAAACAAGCTTGATGCAAAGATAGCACAAAGAGATAATTATCTTTGTCTCTGTTTTAAAAAAAACATCCGGTTTTTAATAACATCTCCTAGACCGTCCTTCTTTTTATTAATTCAATAAATCAATGATAATTTGTAAAAAAAACTAACTTTTTTATAAAAAAAAATTTGAAACATTTTCCATCTTTTTACTAAAAGTTTTTACTTTAAAGAAAACTATATCGCCTTTTTCTTAATGTTGAAATTTTAACATTTATAAACAAAATTAAACCTAAAAACAGTCAATGTTTGTTGAAAAATAATAACTTATACATTTTGTCCCATTTTGTGGTGTCGATTATTTTAATTATTATTTATATTTTCGGCAGACTAATTACTTTATTTTTATTGAGAAACTTAAATTTTAATTCTTTGTCTAATTTACATGAAATGTTTTTTTCTTTCTTATGCACTCTTTGAACTCTGGACAGCTAGCCTCCTTTTAACTGTATACAACCCCCCTGTAGATTACGACCTTTTTCCTTCCACTTTTACTTTGTATACTCCCGCCTTCCCTTGTGAAACGCACGTGCTTGTTTGAATCGCTGTAATTGCTTTTTTCACGCTCTTGAACCCCCGTTAAGTTTGAAATTAAAAATTGTTTCTTGAGTCCTCCGCTCCTTTGTAGAAAAGGATCCGAATCTCCCGTTTTACTACTTAGGTCAATTTCACTTCCTGCCATTTATGTCTTCTTGACAATAAGCGTGCAACGGACCACCCAAATTTTACTGTCCTGACGCGACAAATTGTCTGTTTTTATACAAAGACCCTTTTTCGAACCCTGATAGTGATTAATTAACCTTTGGAGGTGTTAGGGCGATACCTACCCTTTTTCTGCGAATCCTCGACCTCCAATCAGAAGTGTCTAAGGGTTTCCAATTGGCTAACTGCAAGTCTTTGGGGCGTGCACAAGGGGTTGCGGTCTGGTTGGCGAGTTTCTGAGGACAGTTTGGCGTCTTGGCACAATTAATTTGATTTTGGTTTCTATGCCTTGCCAATGAAAAAAAGCTTGACCTTTGGCTCTGGAAGGAGCGATGAAGGAAAAGCTTGGCACGGCATCTTATTTTGGTATAAGAGGAAGAGTGCTTGACGGAGAAAAAAAACAAGATTTTGGAACAAGAAAAAACAAGATTTTGGAAGAAGATGAGGTCTTAAGATGTTACTTTTTGGAACTGAAGAAAGTTGGGTTCTGGAAATGAACTCGGCGTAAAAGTGTGAACGCTGATGATTGACGAGCATGAGGACAGCCATTTTAGCGGTATGGAAACAGAGGGAGCAAAGCAGAGTCCCTGAATTACTCTCTTAGAATTTCTCGAGAAAGTCCTCTGCAGTTCTAACTGTTTGACACATCGGAGCAACTGTTTGGAAGGAGGAGATCCAGTATGTCCGGCCATGGCTGGCCCTTTTACCTCAGTGTGCTGCACTGGCTGCCTCTTCTAGAAAAATTGACCCGTTAACCATCCTTGCCTGAATTGGTGGGTCAAGTGCAAATAACCTGGAACCCTGCTACTGAAGTGCCTGCTGACTTCTCCATGCAAGCCTGTTGAACCACCTGCAGATGGGTGCGGACTGCCACAAGGTCTAGTGCCATGAATACCAGCTATGAGAGAGTGAAACTTCCACAACAAGGATTCATGAGATATATCTGAATTGATCCGAGACTCGCCCTGCCTGCCAGCTCCTTTTGTGTTTCTGTTCCTGACCCCCAGCCCAACCTTCTACAAATGATGCCCTCAGATAAGTCTGTTTTTGTTCTGATATTGAGAAATTTAATTTAAAGGTTTTAAATTGGTAGGCTCAGAGTCACAGAAATTTAACTTTCGGATTTGTAAATTCTATGTCATGTGCAGACGGTTCACTCAAGTAATGAATGTAGGAAGATTTAATTTTTGGCTACTTGTATGCTGTGTCCTGATATACAGGGAGTCAGTGGCGGATTTTGACAATATGAGGCCCCAGGCGCAAAATTATTTTGAGGCCTCCCTCCCAAGAAAACTTTATTGTTGATAAAAATGTAATGTAAAATAGCTTAATCATGCTTTTAATTTTTGATCTTCGTTATCATGTATATATTATAATCATGTATATAATTTAATATTTTTAATAATTTATATAATTAATATTTAATAATTTATATATATAATATTTTTCTATTATTTTTTGCTTCTTTTATATATATCATTTTTCGACTTTCTGAAATAATTATGAATAATTTAATTAGTAGTTAATAAAAATAATTATTATATTTTTAGCTTGATGTAGGTCAATTTTAACAAAGAAATTATGACCAAACAATTACAAATTTTTATTAATTAAAAATATAGACTTTGAATATTATGTCTTTTTAAATTATATTTAAAATAAAGTTTGGTTAATTATACTTCCTGTCGTCTTTATTCTAGTTTATAAAAATTTACGAAACTGAAGTGCAAGATTAAAATAAATACACATGTAGTGATGTTATGTTGTTTTTATTTATTTACGAAAACAAATTTAATGATTTATCATTAATTATCCTTCTCCTTTAATTTATTTTCAAATTTCAGGCTCGCGAAAAAATTTTCCGAAGTAGAAAAATGTATAAAACCTCGCTTCTAATACTGTTCAGTAACGGATTCCGAGACTACCGCCTTTGGACGATTTTACACCGTAAAGGGGTGTCAGGCAATGACTCATATGAACGCATTTCCGGAGTTTGTTAGATCACACTCAGTAAAATGTAAATATCACCCTTCCATTCTTCACTTTCCCCCTATTTTGATGAGAATAACTCCTCCCGGCGCATGCGCAAAAGCGCGGAGGGTTTCCGAATCCGTTGCTAAACAATAATGTAGGAGAGAATCAGATTGCTGATTCAGTATTCCCCAGCAGTTGCTGGGAATACTGAATTATTGTTATATAGAGTATATTGTTGATCCAGTATGCAGAACGACCAGAAAAAGAAACTACTCCGGCAGTATTTCTTTTGACGTTTTCTGCGATAAAGCTGCTTTAAAAGCATCGATTTATTTGAATGTAGAGCACGGATGGATTAGAGATTATCAATATGAAATCGTATTTCTTTCTTTCAGATGGAAAATTGTTGGCAATGTATTTTAAATTTTATAAATTTAGCAAAATGAAGATGAAAAAAAAAATATTAGCCATACACTTTTAAAAAAACAACTTTCAATGCCTTAATAGAAGAAAGTTTTACAAAATTACAATATAAATTTTAAATATTTTTCCCCTCGCTGTTTTTAATGTACTTTTATTTCTATAATGTTTAGATTGAAAAACATTAAACTACATTACCCAGAGTTTTATTTTGTGAAATTATTTCTTTGTTTAATAAAACATTCAGATTTGAATTTTTTAATCATGTATCTTGCTTCAATGAGGTATTATTGTTTTTACATAACATGTTTATAATAAGGAAATAAAATAACATTGATAAACGTAAACCTTAAAATTAAATGAATAAAATTAGAAAGAAAAATATATCACCAAAGTTTCCGGAGTGTGCGAATGCAGCAAGCAACCAAGAAAACAATGAGCAAACAATAAAATCATCAAAAAACAAAATAAAAATTATTAAGAAATAAAAGATTGAACAAAGTAAAGGATTAAAGAATCCACCCGATGAACTTTCTCAAGGCGTCACTCAACCCGAGTGGATTCGATATAAAAGGCAACAGGAAGGCATTCCTGTTGTCTTTTATTTTGAAT
>BGPR01017042.1:0-33348 GCA_013235015.1 Araneus ventricosus
TATTTTGTGTATAAAATATCACTTTTAATACAAAATGAGATCTTTTCAGAGTGTAAGTTTTTTATATGTTTCTGTATTTGATGAATACCAGAGAACTTTTCTACTTCAGGGCTAGTTCTGCCTGAACGGCGACTATATTCTAAATTTCTTCATCTGGTCTAATTCAGTTTTTGAGCTATCGTTCAAATGAGCGTACATTTACAGACAGGAAGACTTCCTGGTGACGAATTTTGTCCAAAATTTGACACAGATATACAATTTTGGTTAAAAATATCACATATCAAATTTCATACTTTAGCTGATTGTGTTTTTAGTTATTGTGTTCACAGACGTAATTCCATTTATTTGGGGGGGGGGGCCCGGGGAAATATGAAACAAATCAGATCAAAATCTCGAGGTAGATTTGTTTTGATATATCGAGATTTGTCTAATATAACTTTCTTTTAACCTCTTCTTTGTCGGAGCCGCATGTCATATGTTCGGCTTTTCTGTGTCTGTAATACTATTAGAATCCATAATTAAGCCAACGTAACAATTAATTTTAAATACAAAAATCACCTGGTCACGCCTAAATGTCTCAAGTATCCTTTGCCATCTTAAATAGATTAAAATAAAAAATATGTCAAATGGAGGTGATGGCATCTGATTAGGAGGTTAAATAAAAACGCATGGCAAGAGGTTAATATTATACAATTAAATGGATAGCAAATATCCCTAAATCAGTTCCTGCTAATGTACAAAATATCTAACACTTTACATCGAAATGAAAAATTTTTGCCCTAATAAAAAATTTAAGACATTTATTGCATACGAGACCTTTTATTATGAATGCATTTTATTCGTGAAAATTAAAGACATTTATTGTACACGAGACTTTTTATTATGAATACATTTTATTCGTGAAAATTAAATACATTTATTGTAAACGAGACTTTTTATTATGAAAACATTCTATTCGTGAAAATTAAAGACATTTATTGTACATGAGACTTTTTATTATGAATACATTTTATTCGTGAAAATTAAAGACATTTATTGTACACGAGACTTTTTATTATGAATACATTTTATTCGTGAAAATTAAATACATTTATTGTAAACGAGACTTTTTATTATGAATATATTTTATTCGTTTATGTATTTCAACGCTTCAGAAAATCTTCGTTTGTGAGAAACTATTCGTTTCTGATCTAGAAAGCAGCAACATTGGACTTTTTTTAGTTTAAAAAATACTGTTTTATGCCTCCATCCATTTATTATTTTAATAATAAAATATCACTTTTAATACAAAATGAGATCTTTTCTGAGAGTAAGTTTTTTATTTTTCTGTATTTGATGAGTACCAGAGAACTTTCATATATGAGGAAAAATGGTAATTGTAGATTGTGAGCAGGAAAAATAAAACCTAATTCGATACGTAAGTATATAAAAAATAGTTTTAGTTTATAAATTAACTACTGACTTCGGTAACTTCATATGCTAAACATCTACTTATGATAAAGGTGTTGCCTTTTAATTCATTCAATTATATTTTACGAGCTTTTATTTAACCTGACTTGCTTTATGTTTGTAAAAATGTAATTTTGTAACCTATTTTTACTCACTTCCTGATGTATTAGAGTTCTGGAATTTTTTACAGTTGCATGTTCCTGATAACCATGCATTATTTCATATAACCTAATTATCGATTAATCGTTTAATTTTGATAAGACTTTGATTCGATGCAAGAAGTGCTATCTGGTAGTGCATTTGAAAAAAAAATTGACTACAGGATTCTGTGATGATTATAATAATGATTTATGAAATACATAAGAGATTAAAAAGTAGAAAATAATAGTAATAATGTTTTTCTTTAAAAAGCACGCTTTTGTTAGTGTGCTAAAATATAGGGAATAATATTTTAAATAAAAAATCTGGAGATAAATAAAAAAGAAATCTTAAAAGCGTGAACAGCTGAAAACCAAAGAAGTTTAGCCACAATGAATATCAAAAGAAAGAAAATTCTTAGGCATTCATTAGAATTTGAAGTATATTATGAATGTGATTAAAATTTCTAATTTATTTACATAAGTGACTTATGATTTTATGACTTTTGCTTCGACCTCCAGGTTTTTGACAAAAATATTGTTTTTCTGCGTTTTCAGTGCACCAATAAAAGAGTACTTTTTAAAAGCTTTTTGTTTTTATTTTTCAAAATGTTTCTATAATAAAATAATTTGTATTTATTTAACATTTAAAAATTTGTTTGAATATGTTTCTATTCATTTTTTTTGTCATTGTTTTGCTTGATAAAATAGTTTTTCTTCATTTTTTGTTAGATAATAAGTATAAAAAATATCCTAAATTATTTTATTGATGAATTGCTTGATGATATACCATTTTAATTAATTAATTTTTGTAACTTGTACGTAATAAGATTTATATAATTGATGAACTCACTCAATAACAATTAAATATTAAATAAGTATACTTCATTGCAAAATGAAAACCAATTTATTTACACATATTACAATTCACAGTATTAATAAAATACAATAGCCCAAAGAAGTATACTTTCTTATACTTCTGAAGAGAGACACTAAACATAAAAACATATCACATATTGTTATTGCATTCCATCAATGAAAATGAACAATTTCTACAACAAGTCAAGATTTTAGTGTTCACACTGACTGTGGAAGCACTAAACGTTTAGGAACACTTAGATGGTACTTCAACACTGGTCATCTTTCGCAAAATACTGCTAAAAGCGTTAAGCAAGGCCCTAACAAGAATAAGCAGAACAAAACCCCATTTGTTGAGAATAATATCAACTTTGCACTAAACCTTGCTGTTTTACAAAATTTTCGTGATGAAAAATGTTCAAATAATGGAAAAATGCTATATGAGGAACTAATGTTGTATTCAAAGTTAACATCAACTTCCTACCAGGAGTTGAGATTCAAATTTGTTTACAAGCGCATATAATTACATATTAGTGAAAAATCTACAAAACAGTCATAGAATTTTCGTTTTATCCTCCCCATTGCTGTTGGTTCGTCACTTGGGGCGCCTGCTTCCACACTGTTCTTCCTTGAGCGTTTGCTGGCTTTCCTGATTTAAGAGCTTGAATCACAGACTCAATGTCTTTCTTCATTCCATCATCACCTTTAGGAGCTTTCTTTCCAGCTGTTGTATAGTCAAGTATGATTACTTGTTTATTCTTCTTTTTACCATTTGGTTTCGCCCATCCTCCGGAAGAATTTCTCTTTGTTCCGAAAACGAAAACCATTTTGCTTCCTGCTTTCTTATTGTTCTTAGCAGCGCCTCCTATTCTTTGGTCAGGAGATGCCGCTTCAGCTGGAGACTGACCATTTGTCTTTGTGGGCCGCCAGCCACTGTACATAGTGTCTTTATCGCCCATCCATCCACCAAATCCACCTCCGGAACCCATCCATCCGTCCATCCACTTCCAGCCTTCACGACCCCCTTGTGGATTCCATTGCCAACCACTACTACCAGCTCTGTTCATTTTCCATCCACTACTTCTGCGGTTATTTCTAGGTTTATTACGATTCTTTGCCTTTTTCGCATTCGCTGGGACACCTTGGCCTCCGTTTGACCATGAGTTGGGAGCACCTTGTCCAGCCGCTGCTCCTTCTGGAGTCTTAATAAGAATTATGTATGGTGTGGTTTGGCCATTCTTTCCGTTTGCAGACCAACCTGCTGGTAATCCTGCTTGATTTCCCCCATTCTGCCAAGCTGCTGTATTTTGTGGATTACCATTGACAGTAGGAGCTACGCTGGGTGATGGAGCATTATTCCAACTTGATTGTGTTGCACCTCCATTTCTTTGGGCCCAAGCACCTGCATTTCTGTTTCCGTTATTCCAAGATCCCCGTGCTCCATTTTTATTTGCATTTGAAGGCTTATTTGGCTGCCATCCATTTGCATTCCTGTTTCCATTACCTGGATTTCTCCAGCGACCTTTCGTTCTGGCTTTTTTACCGTTTGCTCCTGGTGCTGCCCATCCTCCACCTGATTGAGGAGCAGTCGCTCCATTTTGCCAAGCACCTTGCGGACTTGCATTTGCTGGCTGATTACCAGCTCCAGCATTTTGCCAACCTGCTGGTATTTGAGGCGAGCTGCTTCCTCCATTCCATGCTCCATTTGTCTGAGGCTGCTGATTTTTCCATCCACCCGCTTGCTGCGGAGCTGATCCACTGTTGGACCAAGTTGTTGTCTGGGGTGCAGCTGGTCTTACTACTTTTTGTTTCCAGCCGTTTGCTCCACCTTGTTGGCCTGCATTTCCTGCTTTCCATCCGCGGCCGCCATTAGGTTTTTGCGCAGCATTTGGTGCTGCTTGCCAGCCAGCAGCTGTAGGTGCAGCTGATCCTCCGTTCTGCCATGCTGATCCTGTTACTTGGGGCGAAGCTCCACCATTTTGCCAACCGTTATTTTGTTGAGGTGCATTAGACCCTGCATTTTGCCACGAACCTGATCCCGGATTATATGCATTTTGCCAGCCTCCATCACTCTGCCAAACAGTTCCGTCTGGGCTCCAACCTGCATTTGCTACTTGTCCGCTGTTATCATTCGATTTTATACCCATTGTTTCCTTCCAGTATTGATTATTGTCTCCCACTTTCCATACTTCAGGTTCGGCTCCCCCTCCACCATATACACGCGCCTCGCCTTTTCCATCATCAGTAAATTTCCACACAATGTATCTGCCTTGTTTATCATCATCCCAACCGCCCCCAGGTGCAGGAGTTGTGGCTGTCACTTCTTCGGAAGTAGAATTAGTCGACTCAGCAGTAGCATTTGTTGCGTCTGTTGCAGTAGCTGTGGAATTATCAACTGTAGGTAACTCATCAGCACTTGTTACTTTCCATTCACCATTGATATTTTCAATCCTCCATTCTATATTGCCATTTTCATCCACCAGTTTCCAACCATCAGCCCCACCGTCACCGATTACCTTCCAACCTGAATTGTCATCTAAATTTTCCATTGTGTGTGTATCTTCATTATAAACTTTCCACGACATTCCTGCGTCTTGCAGTCCGTTCCATCCACCGTTTTGTTGACCGTTATTCCAACCACCTCCTTGAGCTGCTTGAGCGTCATTGTTCCACCCTCCATTTGCAGCTGGGCCTGCCCATCCTCCTGCATTTTGGTCCCATCCAGCATTTTCTACTTGGGCTGGGCCAGCGTTCCATCCGTTAACTGCTGCAGGTGCTTGCCCACCTTGCTGCACCGGTCCCGCTGCTGCAGGAGCGGCCCATCCGTTAACTGCTGCAGGTGCTTGCCCACCTTGTTGGACTGGTCCCGCTGCTGCAGAAGCGTCCCATCCGTTTCCTCCTTGTTGAGGGGCTGCCCATCCTCCACCATCATTGCCCGCTTGAGGTGGACCAGCACTCCATCCATTTGCTTGTTGTGCGTTTGGCTGAGCCCACCCATTTGGAGGTGGAGCATTCACTACGGGAGCTTGAGGTGGACCATTAGCCCAACCATTTGCAACATTCCCATTTTGTTCAGCCCACCCTCCTTGTTGAGGAGCGACTCCCTGTGCCGCCGCCCAACCACCATCTGCATTGACAGGTTGAGCACCTTCGTCGTCAACCCATCCTCCATCTTGAGTATCTTCCTCACTGGGGGGTTGTTCCTCCACCCAACCATCTGCGTTCCAACCACCATTTCCTGCATTTGCTACAACAGCAGCATTCGCTGGAGGCCATCCACCACTGACTGGAGCCGCCCCACCTGGGGCCCAGCCATCAGGAGTTCCACCTGAAAAACACGACAGATTTCTAAATAGTAGTCATGATATACAATACTATCTTTCATGAGAGTTGATGATAGAGATGGTTCAGATTTCCCATGAAAAAACTTTTATACTTGAAAAAATTTCTACGAATACAGTGTTGAACTATTATAAGGATATTAAACGAAAAATTATATATCATGATTTGAATTTTTTGATTGATTTGAATTGATATATAAATAATAAAATGATTGTAACGAAAGGGGTTTATTATGATTATGGGAAGTCAGGGAGATTGACATATTTTTTCGATCTCTATCTATTGTCCTTTTCAAAATAAATTATTTATATAATTTTTTAATATAAATTAATAAAAAAATTAAATTTAAAAAATAAATTAGCTATATAATTTTTTTAAATAAAATGTTTTATATTTAAATAATTTAAATCTACCTGAAGCTGAAACTTTTAATGAATTTTACATTTATGAATCTAAGAATTTTTTTTTTTCATTAGTGGAATTGGAATTTGCAATACGAATCAAAAGAACGAAATAAGAAAACAATCCTATTAAAATGTAAGTGTAAACTATAATAATCAAAAGCAAATGGAAAAACGTTAAAAAGGTGTTTTTTAACAAGCTGTAATGGATAAATAGTCAAATTTTAGCATTAAAACATTTCAGTTTGTAGCATGCTAAATTATTTCTTCAACTTAATGCAAATAATCTTTAGAATGATCAAAAGATGAAAAAATGAATAAAATCTTTTATGAAAAAATGTTAGATGTTCATGAAAATTTTTACAGTCATGGATTTTTTTAAATTGGAAGAAATTTGGAAGCGTTTACTTTATTGACTGATAAATGCGCTTCGAATTTATTTCAAAATACTAAATCAAAAAATTGTGCAGTTTTTGGAAGTCTTATTAAATGTAGAAAAATAATTCAACATAGTGACTGTATTTTGTAAGGAAGTATGCAAAACGCGACAGATCTAACTTTCTGATACCACTTCAATCAAAAGAGGAAAGATTACAAAGATCTGAAATGAAAAAAATCTTAACAATAATTAGTGTTTTTTATAACTTTGGGAGTGCTGATTACTGGAAAAATAATTAAAAAAATTCTATCACGTACAATTTTAACACAAATCACAGGTCTAATGTTTACGAACTTTGTATATTTTAGAGTAACGTATGTTATATGTATGAAATTCTTAAGCACAATTAGTGATTTAAAATAATAATTTACAATATACATATTCTCTCCAAGAAAGAATAAACTATTACTTATTTAAGATTTTTTTCTAAACTGGTAAACTGTCTGTTAAACACAACAGCAAAGCCAGAGAAAACAAGTTTACAAAGAGACAATTGCTGGCAAATTCCCCAGAAGAAAAGCGAAAATATAAGTTCTCTGAAAAAGAGAAAACTCTTCTACAAAGATTTGTAACTTTTTTTCATTAAACTCATTTATCGTTTAAATCATAACAGAGCTAGGATATAGATGTAAAATATGTATTTATGATTTGATAAGGATAAAAATTAGAATCTCACAATATTTTTATTTTAGCTATTTCCCTAAAAGATGGGGAAATAGCTAAAATAATCCCAGGGTGATTCAAAAAGGAGCAGATTTAAAATATTTATATCTAATGAACGACAGTAGATAGAGACACATGCTATACGTCTTTGGATAGAGGAAAGTTCAAATTTTATATTCGGTTAATCCAGATAAAATCGGTCATGCTCCAAAACTAGTTGTTTCCACAAATTCAACAAGATCGGGCTGATTTTATCTTCATGGAAGATGTTACTCCACTTCACTTCTACCACAAGGTACAACATTATCTGAATGTCAACATTCTTACCCCTTGCGATTTTTATCTATGGGGTACATAAAATACAACGTGTATGTAGCACCTACGCCTGCTACTTTTCAAGATTTGCGAGATCGAATTGTTATGGCAGAGAGTTCAATAACCAGGTCTCAGATACTTCGTGTGGTGCAAGAAATAGACAACTGATTCTACGTTTGTCTCAGAACAAATGGAGCTCATGGTGAATGCATGAAATAAAACTTTGAACTTTCCTCTATCCAGTGATGTATCGTATGTATCTCTATCATCGTTCATTAGATATAAATATTTTAAATCTGCTCCTTTTTGAATCACCCTGTAAGAAATCGTTTTGTGAAGGAACCTTACGTGATAGAAAGAAAAAATGGATTTCATTTTTGAAATCAACACTGAAAATAATACAGGGTTCCCACTTATATCGATTACACCCCCCTTACCTTCTAAACGGTGAAAGCTTAGGTCATAAATTTGGTGTCTAGGTATAGTAAAATGTCTAAGCTCTACTCGATAAGACAACTTACAACGCCATCTATCGGCAAATTTCGGGATTAGCGGTCCTATCTCGTAAACGGTGAAATATACGAGAAAAAAGTCAACTAGAAAATTGTAGAACACTCTCGATTAAGCACGAAAAGATACCTTGCGCACATTAATACTCAAAACATAATGCAAAAAATGGGCATTTGTTTTATCACGATTTCAAAAATTGTCATGTCATGAAGAGTGGAAGAAAGAAACCGAGACACGTCCCTGTCTTCTGAATCATTTATTTATATTGCTCAAAATGCTTTCCGTTAGCCACTATACACATTTGCACTCTGGACTAGATTTCTCGCTTCGGCCGCGTTTCACGACGCCATAGTGTTGAAAATCACAATCAAACAAATGTTCATTTTTTACATTCTGTTTTGAGTATTAATGTGCGAAAGGTATCTTTTCGTACTGAATCGAGAGTGCTCTACAACTTTCTAATTGACTTTTTTCTCGTATCTTTCACCGTTTACGAGATAGGACCGCTAATTCCAAAATTTGCCGATAGATGGCGATGGAAGTTCTCTCATCTAGTAGCTCATAGTGCTTTTTACTATACCTAGACACCATCTTCATGGCCTAAGCTGTCATCGTTTAGAAGTTAAGGGGGGTGTAACGGATATAAGTGGGAAACCTGTATTAAAAATCAGTTATCAAAACTAAAACAATTTTTATAAAGTATTTTTTTGTAGGCCTGTGTTATCCATTGGACAGAAATTCATAGAATTTAAACACGAACCAATTTAAATAGAAGAAAAGCATAAATTATAAAATCACATGAAAAATTTATATAAGACCCCTTTCTTTTTAAACACTTTTCGTTTTTAATGTTTCTTCCCTTATCTTTAACAAATTTCAGAATTCATTATTATATTTGTTACGGAATCCTGTTTTTCTCAAATTCACTAACTTTTGTGTAGGATTAAATCTAAATAAAAAGTAGCTAAACATTTATTTGATGATTAAGTTCTGAAAATATTAAAATATTCAATTTTCATTGGAAACACGCAATTGTACAGGATTTCTGAATTCTAGCACATAAAAAAAGAGTGAAAAGCGATTAAAAAATTCAATCCAAAAAAATATGAAACAAATCTAAATAATAGTGGGTACAAACATATATCTTGACAACAAAATGTTCGAATTCTGAAGTTACATTTATTTACTCCTTCAGTGTAAAAGATAGCATGTATATCTTTAATTATCATGAAATAAAATTAACATGTTATAGTTGTGAAATAAAGCCGACAAAAGTCGAGAATAATGTATATAGTTTTTTAATAAAATGATATTTTGGCGGGAGGGGATTTTCTTTCATTAAATATTTATTTATGTACGAGATTATGGCACCACCCAATATAAATTTAATTGATAATATTTTGGCGGGCGAGGACTTTCTTTCATTAACTTTTATTTATGTACGAGATTATGGCACCATTCAATATAAATTTAATTGATAAAATGTGAGAAAATGAAACATTTTAAGCAATGAAGTCTAATCCTGCTTGATGTAGAGACTACAGATATCAATAGGAAAGTTCGCCAAAATATATTCGTAATATAACTGAAAGAAACTGAGTAATTAACCTGAAAGTTTGAGCTGAGTGCTATTGTATAGAGTATAACGAGAGCGAAAGTATTACGAGAACTATTGATTTATGCTTGTAAGTCAGTTTTTGTCATTTATTTTTCATTGTTTAAACGGTGATGTAAGAAGTTATAACGAAACAATATTTTTTTTTTGTTAACTCAAGTTCAATTTGTTTATAACGAATAATATTCTTTAACCCCTTTATGTCTCGCTCCCGTCATATTAACGTGAGTCGAATTATGGCATTTTTAGGCTTATAAACTAAAATTTAATCATTAATTAGCTTTATAATTTGACACAAAAATAACGTAGAATCCATAAACATCTCAAGTATTCTATGCTTCCTTAGATGAATGAAAACGACAGCCCCTTTCCAAAACAGGAGGGGCCATGACATTAGACAGCAAAAGTAATGCGATCCTTAAGGGGTTAAGATGTTTTGACAGTAATATTTCCAATAAGAAATCATGGGAGCAATGCAAAATTAAGTTCCTTCTGTTTTTGTAAATTCAATATTTTATGTAAAATTGGTTCATTAAATCATAAACCTAAATTAAGGAAATTTAAAATAATTAAATCGAAATCAAGGAAATGTTTAAAAAGCATTATTTGATATCAAATTGCATGTTTGACTTATTTAATTCATTACAAAAATTAGAGTTGATTGCCAAGACAATCAAATCTATGAGTATATCAATAACTCCAGAAAGTAACACAACTAATTTAATATTTAGATTACCCACAAATAAAATATGATATCCTGTTATGATATGCGGAATATTATTTTCCCTTTTCAAGAAATTGGAAGAAAAGATCCATAAATCTTGCCAGCTATCCACGGGATACTTTATTCTTAGCTCCCCTTGTTACTAATATATTATATTATGTAAGGAAACTGCCCAAAGCCAAAGTAGAGGGTTCAATAGAGTTTATCTACGAGGAGAATAAAATTTACAGGGAGATTAAAAATCCAACTAACAACTGTTAAAGGAGGTTCATTCATTCACAACCCACTTCGAATCAGCCTGCCAAAATTGGCTTAAGGCTTTACATAGCCCGGAGGGGGAGGATTAAAAAAAGTAGGTTGGAAATGTAGAAACAAGCCAAAATCACATAAGGAAACATGAATGGAAATGTCATCCCAAGGAACTAGAGCAAGGGTGTCAAACTCGCGGCCATAACAAGTATTTTTACGGCCCGCCAAACATGGCAAAATGTAACAAAATTTTTAATAAAAATTTCGTGGCTGAATTTTTAAAAACCCTAATTATACATAATTATGTAAAACGGGCCATGCCATTCACCAATTTTCGATTACCAGTCGTATTACATCAGTGCATCATTTCCCCAACCAATAGCAGCGGATATTTTAACAGTCGATAACACATAAGTAAGCAAACAGATATAAACGAGACTCAGTGCTGTTTAGATTTAAAGGCAAAATTCAGTGACGTTGGAAAACCCAAATTTTATAAATATTTGCTTGACTGGTTTGAAAACACTCTAAAATCGGGATATGAAAGTGTTTTCATGTTTGGAAGTACTTATAGGTCCGACAAATTACTTTCATTTATCATAGGAAACAAGTCTCCTATCAGATTCATAATTATTGGATCAATTTAGAAATTAATTTTTGCGGACCAGTTAGCAGCAGAGGAGAGATGCCAGGAGTTAGCAAGAAAACATCAATTTACAATTCTCCCTTGTTCTTTTCTGATATCATGTTTTCGAAATAAATCTATGTTACTACAGAAATATTGCGGCCCGCATAAGCTTAGACCTATTTTATTTGGCCCGTGATAGCATTTGAGTTTGACACCCCTGAACTAGAGGAAGCTGTTATCCAGTACTAGAGTTGTACTTCATCGATAGTCATTTAAAGTTTCGATTGCATACAGAGAAAATGCATGAGTTTTACGAATATTGAAATGGGGACGTGTCAAACCTGTCTAAATAATCTCGAAATGGTGCGCCAATCCTTGCGCCACCACCGTGAAGCGTTCATAGCTGTGAATGATAAAAACTTTGAGCAGTTGTTGTTGAACTGTTAAGTATCGCCAAATAAGGAGTTATTACCCTCTATTGATTTGTCATTTCTGCAACTCGTACATCCTCTAACTAACCCTGGTGACGTTTCCAGTCATGCACACGACAAATCCCGCCCTGGCACTAGGCAGTGCAGGCTCCCATGCCTAGGTTTGGCAAGCCTGTTAACACTCTGACGCCTAAGCCGGCCATAACCGGTCTTGCAACTTCTATACTATTGGGGTGGATTTCGGCCGGTTGCTGTTCTGAAAGGGGGCAGAAGGCAGTTAGGAGAGTGGTCATTAAAGAGACCCTTAAGGGAGAGATAAGAGATGAAAGGCCTGCCATTCATAACTCCCGCCACCCGTAGTCAGGAGAAAAGGGGGAACTGGGCGGACGAATCCATTCCACAGATCAATTAGTAAGCAAACCTCCGTATACAACTGTACTCAGATTATGATAACTCTTAGGCCCGGTGTACACCAACCGATTTGTGTCGTTGAGCAGTAAAATATAACAATAAGAACCCCCCAAACCCCTGCTGAGCCACAAGGGGGCTTGGGGGTTTTTTTTGTTTTATTTTACGGCTCAACGACACAAATCGGCTGGTGTGAACCGGGACTTAGTAGTCAGAGGGTTAAGCAGGCAACACATCCATTGTTATACCCCCAGGGGAAGCGAGAACCGGCATACTGAGTCGAGCCGCTTTTCATCCCCAAATGAGGTTATATTTCTTTCTATTTTTTCTTCCCCCTTTTCTCTTTGGAATTTTCATGTGTATTATTAAATTTGAAGCTTCATTCAAGCCTTTTTTAGTCTCTTACCTACTTCTATAAGCCTCGTGTTGTACTTGTTGGCGCACAAGGAGATTTTTCTCAAGATATTGCAAAAAAACCCAAAAAATGAGATGCTTACACCGAAGACGTTTCCGATAATACATTTCTATGTGATTCTGGCTTGTTTCTGCAATTTTTTTAACAGTTTGAATAACATATTTTGAGTTACTCTGTATAAAAACACGGATATGGTATAGGATTTATACTGTCTACAAGGAATAGGTCAGTTACAAGAAAACCTTAAATAATAATTGTGTATTTCTAACTCACTTAATGTCCATCCATTAGGGGCATTTCCTTGCCCGACATTCCATACAATATAAGCCTGCTGATTGCCAGGCGTTTTACCGGCCGCCTCCGCCCCTTCGTCGGACTGGGGTTGCGCCCCGTTAGAGGAAGCAACTTGCTTCTTCCACAATGGATAGCCGCTGTTGGGGGTGGGCCGAACAGACCAACCTTCTTGGTTGTTTCCACCCCGGCCGAATTTCCAAGCGATTTTCTTTTCTTCGGGTTTTTCTTTAGCAGCAGCAGCAGATTCCTGGAATAGCAAGAAATAAATACTTTATGGCTGATAATGGAGGGTGTATTTGAGAAATTTCGAATTCAAAGCATCATCAAAATACGGAGGGACATGAATATAAATTTTTAAAAATTTAAAAATGCGCCCAAAATTTAGGTCACTGCAAAATAAATTGTGTGCAGCAAAAATAAATTATTTTTGCACTAAATTGAGTCTCGATAATTCGAGGTGGACGGGACCGGGCCTACATTGAACTATCGAAAACTCGAATTACCGTTATCATAAAATTTAATAAATAAATAAATGGAAATAAAAGCAATTTTTAAATTTCAGTGTAATATATTTAAATGAAAAATGTACTTACATATTATTACATAACTACTCATAGCAACAGGTTAATTATATCTTTAAAAAATTGTCAATTGTTTTTTGTTTAAACACATTGCTCCTATATATCGATCTTGTATATATCCCGTTTTCTTTGGGAGGGGGCATTTCTCCAGGTGGCTTCGGGGTGCGTAATGGACATATGACCCGTCGAACAACAATAAAAACCAGATGTAGTAATTCTTCCACGTGTTGTGTATGTGTTGGTCATTATTTGGGAGCTAAACTGATTATTTCACTAACTCGGATTTATGGAAAACTCGAACAATCGAGACTCGAATTATCGAGATTCTACTGTATCTCAATATAAATAAAAGTCATTGTATGTATGCACCACATGCCCTCATAAATCACAGTACCATTTGAACCAAATTAAAGACAATTATTATCTACTAACTGAGAAAAAATGCTGTGGATGTTCGACATCACCTGAGAAATGAGATCATTAAAACATTACGAAAGGTTCAAATTCTGGAACATTTGGGAATATTCTAAAATAGTTTTGAACCCTTTTTACTTTTTGGAAATTTCTGGAAGTCTCTGGAAAGGAGCATTTTAGATCATTTGTGCTTTTCTACATTGCATTTTGTAACAACTAGAATATTATATAAAAATAAATACATTTTTGTAAAAAATTATGAACAATCCAGAATATTTCTTAACATTATTCTAAAATTTGAAAATTTGGCTATACTCTAGAATATTTTCCAGTACAATAAATTTTCGAATTTTTGTAAAGCTACCTAAATGTTTCTACAGCATTTTGTAGAATTTTAGATCAGTTTACAACATTATAGTACAAATCTCAATTGAACTTCTAGAATATTATGAAGTTTTTGATTTTTTAGAAGCTTTGGAGCACTCCTGCACTAGAGAATATGTCGAAAATACTTTCCAGCATAAAAGGAGACGTGAAATATTGGTTGCTTCATTTTGGCTTTCAAAATTAAATTTGGCTCCAAGTCTGAAGCATAAAACTGTTTCTTTAAAGTGAACGAAATCAAATCTCATTTTTTTGTAAAATTTTAGACAATATTATCATTGAGAAATCTATACATTTTAACATAATTATTTGACAATACTTAAAAGAAAACAAAAGTCCATCGATATTCAACCGAGAAATTCCAGGTATGTGAGTAAGTATCTGATAAAATATCATTTCATGTAAGCTATGTGTCGAATGAAGTAAAAAAAATAAAACAAAGGAAATATGAGAGAAACGTAAACTTTGGAGATCTATTCCTCCCTTCAAAATATAAGATATTAGGTAATTGAAATGACTGAAAGAGATGTAATATTGGTTCTTACTAAAAGAAGATATTTTTTTTTCATCATATTATCATTTAAGAAGAGTTTACATTAGAATATAATACAAGTATTTAGCGTAATTTTCATACAAGTATTTTCTCAAAACTGAACTTATGGCAGGATTTCTTTTAATAAAAACGTCATCATTAGGAAAAAATAAAAAAAAGAAAGTAATAAATATTATTTAGAAATAATTAGCAAAAATTATAGCTTTAATCATTTTTTTATTGCTCAGGAAGATATAACCCACAGTAAAATTAAAAAAAATATTGATTAAAATCACAAATAATTAATTTAATAAAAATACTTAAGATGCTACTTTCTTTTTTTGTGCGTGTGTGAAACTGTCTGATAGTGTACAAAACGATAGCTTAATTTTCAAGGCACCATAAATTAAAAGTTATTAATTTTATAATATTTGCGAAATTCGAATGGAAATTCAGAAAATTTTTTGCTCTGAATGTTGTATTATAGTTTTTTACTAGTTTCATATAAAAAAAAAACAGTTAGGTATTTTATGTTTTGGCTTTTAAATACACCAATAATTAGATTTTGGAAAACATTCAAACCATGTTGCAACATTGGAAATCTTAATGTCCAAAAAATTTTAAGGTAAATCAGCGAAGATTTTCAAATTTTCAAAATTCTTGTATATCTCTATTCGAGGATTTTCTAGGAACTTTTGGATTATTTTGGGAAACAATTTTTTAAAATTTATACTTTTCATATTCCAAAAGAAAAAAAAATCAAAAGTTATTGTGAAACTTTTAGTTTAGTTTAATTTCCCAAAGTTAAGGGAGTGACAAAAGACTTCTCGGAACACCTTGTATTACCAATCCATGACGCCGACAGCTATACCCATCTATAAAAGAAGTATATAAGGAGTTAATCCACTAGTAAACATCAACCATTACTTGCCAGTAACCAATGGAGAGAGGGGTCTTTGGTAGCACTTTGAATACGCCTTGCTTTGTAGATTTGGCCTTACAGGTACTTTGGATGCTTACACGAAGATAAACTACACACGAGCACGTCCAATGTGAACTTCGAATCCCTTTCCGCTCGGCGAAAAACAGGAGGGATTTGGATAATCGCAAAGGGGTCGAGAACCATTCGTGCTGCGCTAAGAACTCCTCCCCAACATACGAACAAGCTGTTCGCGAAACAATAGGTTCATAAATGTATACTCGCCTTTTTTACTCCTGTGCGTTGAGGACCAGGAATGGCCTTAGAGTTGCCCGACGGGGGCATGACCTGCTGTACTGGGGACGAGTGTAATGAAATTGGTCTCAAATTTTCTCCAGATTCTCATTTATCAACTACAGTTGAATACCCCGTACAAAAAGTTTCACTGACGGAATACAAAAATTCTCCCCGACGGTGGGCCCTGGCCCCCCATTTCCCCTTATGGAGCCAGCCTGTTGAGGACAGTGGCGGCTATTGGGTGGGAAAAGTGAGGGGGTAAGAAATATACAGACATCTAAAAGTTTCCGGTAATATGAGAATAGACAACACGATTTAAAACTTTAGTTACAATATTAGCTAGCTTTCCCAAACACTATTGATTTTTTTTATAATTCCTAGTTTTAGACAAGTAAAATAAAATAAAAATAAAAATTTAATATTTCTGGTGAAAAGTAGGGGGGTAACTGCCCGCCTACACCCCCCTACTGGTCACCACTGGTTTAGGAAACCCTACTAGAGTCACGAGGGGTGAGGTCCAGTGAGTATGGAAGCCCACACTTGATCGGTGATTTGTTTCCATGATGCGCACAGTAGTGGCAATAATAGAAACAAACCACTGTACCATCAGCCTTCCATCATAGAAAGAAGATTGCGATATTACCTTCTTTCTGACGTGTTTCGTGACATTTCGTTGGAAGTAGTGAACAAACAAACGAAAGGTGAATGCGCTCTATTCTTATCATTCATCCACACAAGGTACCTTTTCGTACTAAATCGATGATGTTATACATAAAAAGTTATTTTGTTTCTATATAAATGACTATTTGTAAGTGACTACTACTAAAGTTGTGTCTGACTATTTTCTTGTATTGTTATTGAGACTGATACGCTACCTTCTGACTTCACCACTAGGAGGCGCTTTAAATTGTCTTAACAAACAACGTATAGCGAATTTACTACATCTAGACACCCCTTTTATGATTATAGCTGTCGAAACTCAGAAGTTAAGGAGGGGGTTGAGAAAAGACTTAGCTGGACCCCCTGTTACAGCACTGCATCGATTTTGTAAAATCAATATATGCTTAACTAAATACCTCAAAGGGAATGCTAACTTAAACACTGAAGTGTGCTCTGTCAAAATTATGTATCACATTTATATACAAAGCAAAAGTGTTTTCTTCAAGAAAGGTGAACAAAACGCAGAGAAATCTCTTAACGGAGAAGTAATGGATATCAAACTTCTTAACAAGATAAATTCTGGGAGCTAATGTGATATCCATTGAAATAGGTTGGATAATTCACTTTAAGGAATAACAAAACAATTAAAGCATCCGAATAAAAGTAATTTCATGGATATGATTTTCACTTGTCATTTGGTGGATTGTGTCAAATAATAAAAGCTATAAGAAGCTGGTGAAATTCAGATAAGATCGACCTCCAGAGATCAAAGGAGATTCAACAGAGATATTACTAAAAAGGAGTGTCTGTTATTTGCTACTTTTAGCTAAAAGTTTTATCTTTAGATTACGGATAGACAAAATGTCGAGATACCCACTTAAGACCGGAAGTTTCTCAGAGAAACAGAAATCCACCAGTATAAGGAAGCGAATTTAAATGTTCTGACTACTATATAGCCTGCATTGCCAGCGGAGTAGCTAAAGGGAAACTTCAAAAGGGCGGCAAAATCTGACATGCCGGAAAACAACTTTATAACTAAGAACAGCAGCTGCACTAGCTCAACCATAGTGTACATAAAAGAATAAATAAATAAATAATGTAATTAATTCGTAATTTTCGCCTTTTTTTTATGGTGGACGCGCGATTTCACAACCTATATATGCAGAGATCGGGGGCTTCAAAGGACGAATTACGTTACTGATAAAAAAATTTCCTGGATTTTTTTTTGAGGTTTATGTGCCCTGTGTAACACATAAAGAAAGGGCGACATGCTGGAACTTCGACCCGGGAGGCAAAAGTTACAGCTACGCCATTGCGCATTGCCCGTGGAGTAATGGCGAATCATCCATTGGTATGCATTGTATTGCTACAAAGCTATAAACTTGTTTCCCTGAGATGCTAATCTTGGCGGCCTTGGCTACAGATTTGGCTATCATTTTGGCGACTTAGCGACAGATTTGGTGATCATTTTGACGACTTGGCGATTAAGTTGGCGACTTTGGCGACAAAAGGAATTTTCCAGAAAGGCCTTGAACTGTCAACTTATCTCTACTGGCTTCATGAACTTTCTGGAGATTACGTCATTTCCTGTTGAAAAAGTATAAAAGCAAGCTCTCAAGCAAAGAAGAGTTAGTTGGATTTTGATCAGCAGTGAACGCTGGTGAGCTGAAAAGACATTGACAGCTATTTTGAAAGTGCTGTGTTTGAGATTTATTGGTAATCTTTGTTGAGAATTTTTAGAAGTGCTGTTTTAATACTTGTGCTATATTTCTTTGCTTAGAATATTTGTAAAATAAAGACCTTTATTTTTTAAATCCTTCTTATTGGTCTGCATGCAGGTACACTCACAAGACGATTTCGTTACAGTATTATTAGTTATTTATAGAAGGGAGTCACTGAATGTCTCTGCGGGTGACCGGGCATTATTTTATAGTCTTATGATTCAAAATGGTGGATCATATCAATAGGTTTCCATTAAAAGATAGACATGTAGTTGTGAAAATATTACATTGGATAAGATCAAATTATGATACAATGCTCGAAATTGGAAGATTGTAAATGAAATAGACTGATAAAATATACTTGATTATTTATAGATTGGGACTAGGAACTATTGAGGACTTCGACGATCGACTGAATACGTAGGTTCTTTCGTACTTAGAAGTTTCCTGGATTGGATGTGGTCATGTAGCGACAGGATTGGTAGACTCTGTTGTTTGTGCTGTTTGGTCTGTTATCGTAAGTTTAACCCTTTAAAGGGAAAATATTTTTGGTAGTGTTATAGTAAAATGGTTTTGGGATTGAGATTCATTTAAGAAAAGAAATTTATTTAGCATATTCGATTATATTAATTTTTTGTTAATTAATTTTATTAATTAATAATTAATTATTAAGTCGAGACTCTTCGTTATGGTTTGAGAAGAGAAACTGGGACATCTAGGTTTTAGTTTCATCAAAAAATTTGGCGAGATTTTATGCCAACCTTAAAAAATTTATTTAAAAATTGATGAAGTTGGTGATAAGTATACTTACCACGGCCGTATAAAGGGTTAACAGTGGGAGGGAGGCTGAGCGAGAACAGCACGCCTTCAAGGATATTACGGCTTTCTGTTAGAAATTGGTCACGATGTCCTATTTTATTAAAACTTTCCTGTATTTATAATTTCAGTTTATTAAATTTCATATAATTGAGTCGCACAACCCATGAGGGGACTGCAACTATAAGCACGAGGTATTTTTTTGTTAATCTATAAGCTTGGTTCTCCCCTGTCGGTGAGACTGGCGGTTGTATTTTAATTTGTTCATACTTATTAACCAGTTCATGCTTTAATTATTCTATGCGGAGATTGGGAGAGTGATAGTAGAATGAAAAATATTTGCAATTCAGATACCATCCCTGTTACTGGGAAGCAACTCAGTTTCAGTCAGATGTGGCGCTTTCCGAGTTCTTGGAAATTTGAATCCCTTCCTCGTCTGTCCTTTAATGACCTTAAGCCCTGTTCCCATGGTCGTATTTTCAGCGATCCGCTTGCGTCGTTTGGGATTTATTGCAAGTAAAAATTCGACCAGACGCGCAGTTCCCACGACGCATACACACTCTACAACAACCCGTAGAAACTGCACCGAGATCTCTGGCAGTCGACTCGCTTCCTTTGATGCCCGAAAATTTACCAACAATTCTCCGTAACGTGTGGACCACCCCACAAACCCTCGAGCAACAAGGATTCTTTGTGGTCCCATGACGGGCGATAATGCTTATTTCAAGCAATGACCGTCGATCACGAATTATGGGAAAGGGGATTTACACCCGTTTAGGTAGGATGGGTCAGTCTGGGCTCTAAGAAAAAAAACTTCAGAGCTTACCGGTTTTGTTGTGGCCTCCTGATTAGCGAGAGGTTTATTCCTAGTAGATTCAAATCGATAGCCTCGTCGCAACCCGCTCGTACGCAAAGCTTCGTTGCTTGCTTGACCTTCTGTCGTTGCCTCCAGGTTTGAACTTTCTGTCACCACGGTTGTCGTGGGTGCTGCAGAGTCCGCTGCGGTGAGGGTCGTCCCACTTGCTTCGGTGGTCAGTAGAGGCAGAGGTGTTGTAGTCGCTGCTGTGGTCGTTTCTGATGTTGTGGTCTGCGAGTTGGTGGTGCTTGCAGGAGTGGTGGTCGTGGGTGGTGTGGTTGTTGTCGTTTGTGCAGACGTCTGACTGAAGGCAGCCATTATGAGCAGCAATGGCAGGCAATGCCACTGCAAAAGAGGATAATGTTGTGCAATCAAGGGTTATAAACCTTTTTAAAATTTATTACAGATTACGAATATGTCAAATTTTAAAGAAAAGAAAATGGCAAAATATGTGTGCTATGCTTTAAGTAATTAGGTTTTTATAAGAGGATGAGTTGTATTTTTGAAGTTTGAAGCAAGAAAAACAGAATTTTAATCATATTAAAGTAGAGATTCTCAACCTTTAAGAGACCCAAAGAAATGGGAAACGAGAAAAGCGCTTCAATTACAAGTATTAGAATTGAAAAAAGAAAAGGTTAATTCTGTTAATATAAAAAAATGTTTCTCTTAGAAACGAGCACATTTTGTTGATGAGTGGTTCAATGGCAGACAAAAGATTAATTTACATATATTTTATGGTTTAAAATGTCTGAATCCATGGGAAATAGTCAATGAAAGTGAGTGCTATTTGATCCAAAAAAATATGTCATGACTCTTAAAACGAAATATATTTCGTTTCGCTATTGACCGTTTGGTCCCTTTTCATGTTATACAATCAGTTGTATAACAACAGTTATACATATCAGTCGTACTTTTCATGTTATACATATCAGTTGTAAAATAATAATATATAAATACAAAAATTAATACTGGAAAAATCAAATATTCCTGAATACTACATCTCTACAACACAAAGCATAAAAATTATTCTCTATCTATGATAAAGATGCTGAGAAACAATCTAAATTCGACATTTTATGATAAATGTGCATTTTTAAAAGACGCACAAAGAAATCATTAAAATCCATGCATAACACAATGGATGCAGTTATGCAATAAGCTATCAGCTACATTCTTTTGGATTTTGAGTCTACTATTGAAAACTATACCTATGTATGCGTACTTTGCAGTTAAAAATTAAGCAACTGCCATCTATTACACAAAAGACTACTAATATTATAACAATGAATTTTGAAAAAATACAGCATTAGAATTTATCCTGGAATGTTATTTTTTGTGTGTGGTCTGTCAAAACGTATATCTTGAAGTTGATTCCTTACTGCTTAAGTGAATTCAAATGCCCTCAGAGCCAGTATCTAAATCTGAGTATTCATCAGTTCTTCATTCCATTGTCCCAACAGCTGGTTTGTATTCCACTCATTCCAGTCGAAAAATTTAGGCAAGTCATTCACTGATGTTCCAAAGTTTGTTTCTATAACCTTCTTTGAGAAGGTTGAAAGTCCCAGACTTACTCCCACCCATCCTCCTCCTCCCACACACGGGAGAATTCCGCGTTTACTTTCAACATGACTTAGCCTCTTCGCGGGGTCCCAATTTAGGCAGTGGTTTTGTTTTTCCGCGACCCTGGCAGCGAGGTGTCAAAAGACCATCCGGGCATTCCAATTTGATTTCAAACTATTCGGAATTCCATCAGTGCAATCCATTTGCGCCAATTTTCATCGGTTTCTCACTGTGATGAAAAGGTTTTCCTTCCCGCGTTCCAAAAATAGTGGAATTGAACAGCGGTGAATGTCCCACTTAATACTTTTTTGATAAAATGGTAGACTCGTTCAAAATGATGTATCTGATATCTCAACAAATGATGCATCAACATTTATGATGCAAAAATATTCTCGGCACTGTGAACCTTCTATTTCGTAACTACCTGAACTTCATATTAGGAACTAATCGAACCCTGACCCACGTTTTTCACGCTGTGAGAAATCATTACGGCTTCATAAAAACAGTGGCTTTATTGAACATTAGGATCATATCACAGTTCTGAAGCAAAATTTTGAAAAACATTATAAAAAATCATGATTCATATGGAGTATCAAATTAATTTCTTAAGCAAAATATAGTTTGTAAATCCAAATTTAAGGATATAAGAATGGGCATTGTAAATGATCTTATGTTTTATTAGTAGTATGAAAACGAATTCATAAGGAAAATCCGGTTTCTAAATAAAAGAATATCAAGAAATGTTTCAAATATTTAGGCATTTCACATGACTTTAATTCTGTACGTCAGAGGTAAGCTATCGTTAGGGTTGCCATAATTGCGAAGCATTGATACGGGACGTTTAAGTGCTAAATAAATAAAACATGAAAAAAGCGGACAAGCAATGGTTTCTTTACTCTGATAAAAAAATCTATGGAGTTTTAGAAATCCAATAAAAATAACACGTAGGATAATAAAAAAAGATGCCAGGTTAATCCTTTTTAAGCCCAGTCATATTTTTAAGTTGATTTTACTTTCTTTATTATATCATTTTCGTCTTTCACATAGTTATAAAATTGGGCGCAAGTCATCTTATAATTACAATAACAAATCAAAATTGCTTCAATGGGGAACTTCAGCATTTTTTTTATTTTTTAAATCGATTTAAAATTCTTTGAAACGAACATTAACATTTAAAAAAATTCTAGACAGTTTTGTTTTTTTTAAATTTGCAATCAAAGTTCGCCTCTCAGAAATCGAGGACAAAAACGATCAATTTTGGCACGAAACGGGTCTGGCGTCACCGGTGCCTGACAGGGGAGACACACGCTTCCTTCGCGTTCGCTCTCTATAGAGATTCTCTTTTATTCTATAATTTCCGACTATCACATCAGATAAAATAATGTCGCAAGAGACAAGTATTGTATTGTTCCTAAATGTAGTAATACAAGTTCCTAATGTGTAATGGCACCCGATAAATTATTTATCGATGTGCCAAGAAATTATGTTATTCGCAAAAAGCCACTGACAACCTGATCAGCCATTTCTCTTCCACACTCAATTTCATAGTTGCTTCACGGTTTTGGTTGAAATTAGTTTTCTCTAAATAATCTTTTAGATATGCAAACTGGTTGAATAGAATCTCAGTGTTGTGAATTTCAGACAGAGTTTAGGGAGAAAACGGGACAAATTGTAATACGGAACTGAGTCGTGAAATACGGTGACAGTCCAGTATATACGGGACGTATGGCAACCCTAACATTAAAGTCACTAATATTCAGATTGGAAGAAAACAAGGTTTGACAAAATTTCCTGGATATTAAAATTACATATTATGGTGATAGAATAATATAGTATTAGGCAGAAGTTTGACTTAGTCAAAGATAATTTCATTTCTAACAGAATTATTTTTTTAAAGTTTAGAATGTCATTATTTGAGTAAAACTATTTAGCTTATCTTCCTCAATATATAAAGGAAGATAAAAAGTGGTCAAACGCACCTTGAAGTATTTAACTTTTTAATATGCATGTTAAAAAGTAAGTCGTGAATTTTTCAAAACCCTTTCTTATCGATAAAGAACGTCAAATTTAGTACTGAGTGTTTTCGTTCATATTCAAAATAATTACTAATAATGAATAATATTTTGATAAAAAAATATGGACGACAAAATAAGACCCCAAAAGCGTGAAAAGCTGAACGAAACACTCTAAGCAAGTAGGAATTTTAATTATATTGGTGATATAATTTCAATTTTTAACGAATATTTAGAAATTTTCTTTCTTATAATAATTATTTAGTTATTTAAAACTAGTCGCCTATAATTTCAACTAGCTTTCTTACCCATAATTTGATATTCATGGTTCCCTTAACAAAGTAATTTTAAACTTTAAATTGCGATAGACATGTAGCCCGCGTTCTTTTCGTAGCTTTGCACTTGTTCTGTTTCTTGTCTACATGAACGTCCCTAATGGAGTCAAGTAACTATTCCTGTCACGTAACATCTAATTGTATGTAACCGACGCGAACTTTAACAAATTTTATTTCAGTATCAAAATAGCGCGGCACGTTTTACATCCAGCAGCATGTTAATTGGATTAAAACATGCTGATAAAATGAATTAAATCACAGCAACCATAATTGTTCAGATTACTGGATTATTTCCTTACTAGCCGCCTTAGGCTACCAGCTATTTAATTATATAAAATTATTCTTTTAAGAGCTTCACACTATTAAAAAAATCAACTTTTACTACACTAATAAGTATGTTTATAAAAACTTTATATTTTTTTCCACTTTTTGTTTCTAATGTATTTCATAATTCATCATTATAAATATTACAGAATCTTAAAATCAATTTTTATCAAATTCACCACCAGATGGCGCTACTTGTGGAACGGAATTTGAATGAAAATCCATCGATTAACTGCTAATTAAGTTCTGAAAATAGTAAAACAGTTCATCTTCATCGGAACACGAAACTTCACAAAATTTCAGAACTCTAATTCAAACTCCAATAGAAACTTTATCTTTACAAACATGAAACAAGTCAAGTTAAAGAAAGCGTGTAATTATTATCCGAGAGAGCTGACAGACCAAAAAGTTATGCTAAACAGAAATGGTTTCGATTTAAATTATTTTAAACACTTTTATTCACCATAAGGAATTAGGAATGGTTGCAGAATGTTTGTTCAATTTTGTTTTTAATACGTAAGATTTTTCAGAAAGGGAAACTGGACAGAGAAAGAGACATTATTTACAATGAACATCAAAACACCAATAATTCTGTTGAACTACTAGAAGTTTTAGAAAGGGGAAAAACGTGATAGAAATTCAGCAATTCTTATGTCATTCACGGCATTTACTTATTCTGGGCATCTATTTTACGTCCATCTTCATTGTTTAAACTGCGGTTACTTCTTTCTGTTTTGAATCGTGCTAGCTATTGTTTCGCTTACTTTATGGGGACGATGCATCGTTACTGTTCCTCGCGGTTATTCAACCTTTGCAATAAAAACAAACTTTTGAAATTAGATCAATAAATGCACATCTTTTTCTTTTCTTGGTTATTTATATAAGTTGGTATGAATAATGCATTGAATGAATCGAGAATTCAGTGAAAGTCAGGAAATTCTGGGTAATTTTATAGTCAGAATGGAATTTAGTCAATTCAGATGGCATCGCAGTCATATGGTAAACGTAACTGCGCATGTCATCTAACATACAACTGCACGTTGTCATGTGTTTTGTTGTGACGGCACTTGTGTTTTCTTTTTATAAGGTACGCAATGGAATCCAAGTTGAAACCAGCGCGGCACATCTGACTGTCTCATGTAAGTATGAATTGATACCATCGTCAAACGATCTTAAACGCCTAAGACTTTAAATGCCCATAATTAATAATCATAATGTTCAAAATTGATTATAAATATTTATAATTGTTCATAATCATAATGTTCAAAATTGATTATAAATATTTATAATTATTCATAATCATAACGTTTAAAATTGATGAAAAGGTTTATAAGTATTTGTTAAAAGATTTGATTAAATTTCGTTTATCTATTCCAGCTTTCAAAACTATGCTAGTGCATTAGCAAAATAGAAATTAGGGTATTATTTCGTAAATATTAGAAGTAATCTGTTAAATGAAATAGTACCAAAAGGTATTTTTAAAATATTCATTAATATTTAAGCCTATAGAATAAAAACGAGCTTATCATAAATGATAGAAAACTAATTTTAAGACTTTATTTCTTCTGTTTAAAAAATGAATTACTTATTTTATTCCAATCTTAAAGGCTAACATGACGAACTGAATTCTGAAAAGAAAACCAAAGTATTTAAAGAATGTTAGCAATTATAATCGTTTCTTTTTGGGTTTTCTAATCTTTCGCTTTATGATTAGCGAATATTGAGTAAGAATTACTTTTAACCGCTTAACTTAACAGCCCGAGAATACTCGTGCATCGAATTATCGCATTTTTGGTCTTAAAACTAAAATTTAATCATTAATTAACTTTATAATTTTACACAAAAATTACCTAGAATCCATAAACATCTCAAGTATTATATGCCTTCTGAGATGAATAAAAACGACAACCGCTTTCCAAAACAGAAGGGAGCATCTTATTAGATAGCAAGGAAAATTATTAAGTTAAGTGGTTAAGATAACGTATTACTTAGGGTGGCTAAGAATAAATAATTTTCTTGCCAATTTTAATTTTAACCAGGTCTGACAACTACTTAACAACAAAAATCGGTAATTTAACTAAGCATACACAATTTTATTTTTAGAACTATTCATTTGGTGCTTGAAAATATATTCTCCCAATAAAAATATTTTGAAGCATTTAACTTTCATAACTGTCATTTTTCATGAATAATATTAATTTTGGAAACTTAACAGCAACTAGATAATTTACTTGATTATGACATTTAATTTTCTAATTCTTTGAAGTAAGTGTCATTGAAGTAAGACTAATTAAATAATTTGATGAAGTTCTTTAGAATAAATAAAGATATTTAAATGTTGATTTGTTTGTTGTTCAATAAAATTGCAGTTTTTAATGCTGCGTCTAAGAAAATCCTTCTATATTTCAAACAATTAAGATTTAAATTTGAAGTAAAACTTAATCTGTTTCATGGTAATTTCTCAGTGAACTAATATTTCAGTCAATACTTAAAAAATAAGAAAAAAATATCTTTAAAAGAGAGAATAATCAGACTTTTAAAAGCCTAACAAGAAAATAGTATCACATAATTTTCTTTTCACCTTCAATTACATGAAAAAGTATTTAATAAACTTTTTTATCCAATCAAACTTTTTATATAATTTCATATTTTTGAAGATATGTGGTCTTTGCAGCTAGTCTACCTTTTCAAAAAAGGAAAAAAGCTGCATTAAAAGATCTGCAATATTTATAAAATATTAAAATAACTTGAAAATAATTATTATAAAGCCGTCATATATCTAGTTGGTTGATTTCAGTTTAATGCCGCAAGAGCCAATTATGACCATACTACTCCAGATATATGGTGTGAGCTTCATATTTCTGGATTCACATAATATGACCAAACCTTTTTCAATTTATCATTAACATTGGATTTTTTTTAACTTAATTTAAAAATGCGTATTTTTTTGTACAGGTGCGAAGACAGCTCTTAATGAATGGGGAATACAATGAAATTGTAAGTAAGATCTAAGATCTAATTGCAATTAAGACTTTACAAACTTTCACAACACACCAGGTAAAGAACATTCAACAGGAAGAATTTACGAGCAGGTTAGCGTACACGATGGAACTTCCGAAAAATCGCTTCTCGAATCTAGAACCCATGATCACATGACGAGGACGACACCAGAGCTGGCAATTACCTTTACAAACTTTCACAACACACCAGGTAAATGACATTCAACAGGAAGAATTTAACGAGCAGGTTAGCGTACACGGTGGAACTTCGGCAAAATCGGGTCTCGAATGTGGAACCCTCTGGTCCTGAATTCGCGAACTCTGCCTCTATAATAATAGGCCATCGTGTCCCCTATTTATTACATGGAAATAATGTTTTTATATTTTTGTTTTGAAAATGAAATGAAGGAATAAATAATGCGAATTCAGTAATTATTGTTGTGAAAAATTTTAAGACGAAAAAGTTTGCAATAATAAATTTCAATTAAAGTCGGTGATATCTATTTTAGTACTATGTAGGTCAGCAATTATCAATCCTCAGAGATCAGAGAACGAATAAGAAAGTTGGATAATACTAAAAGAAAAAAAATATTCGAAACATTAGTTGATGCAATTTAAAAGAGAAAAGATGTAATCTTTAAATACAAACACATGGTGTCGCCATGAAAAATAACTAAATAAGTCCATCGAATAGAAATGCTAATTTGAAATAATTTATTTAAAAAATCTTAAATTCATTTAAAAAGAAGCAACATGCAACAAAAATAATTGACAGAATTAAAATTGGTTATGAGAAGTTGGTGAAAGACTAACAAACGCTGTTTAACCCTATAAAGAGTCATTTTTTCTAGCATTGGTATAACTATTGTAATAACTTTGGGATTGATATTAATTTAAGAAAAGAATATCATTTAGCTTATTGGATGACAATAATATTTTGCTAATTAATTTTATTAATTAATCATTAATTGCAAAGTCAAGATCCTTCCTTATGGTTTGAGATTAGAAAATGGAACATCTGGAGTTTTGTTTCAGCTAAAAATTTTGGAAAAACTTATGGCCTATATTAAACTATTATTATTAACCTTAAAAATTCCATTTAAAAATCCATGAATTTGCTAAGTATACTTACCACGGCTTTATAAAGGGTTAAGCTGAATTTGAGAAAGATTTCATGGTAGTAAAAGTTGTTGCAAAACACCTATTGCTCCGAAAAGCGCGAAGTAAAACAAATACTCCAGTGAAAGTCCCACGCGTCGACTTATTAACTTTCACTAAAAGAAAAAATTGGATCTAATAAAAGGAAAACACCAGAAGCAGTCATAAATTTGATCTGAAATCAGCAGAGCGCGGAAAGTTATGGGGGAATTCCTTGGAACATAAAGCTAAGCGGGATTTTTGAAAGAAGTTCCTTCTAAAACTTTCTTGTTTCTGAAAAGTTATCTGGGTTATCTTCAACTTTTACTCCTGTCTGCTGTATCATTAGATTCCTGTATTTTGTTGCAAGTGCGAAGATGATGATGGGGTGGATGAGAAGGTGAAGCATTTATATAATTGAACTTGGCTGATTCGAATGTTTTTAATTCGAATTCATCGGTAATTCGAATATTTTTCTGGTCTATCTAATTTCCTATTAACATTATGTTAAACTATCATCTATTATTTTGGTTAGATCAAAGCCAAAACTATAAATTGTTTTCATTTCTAATTTGTTTTCATTAATTAAATGAATTTATACCTTGTGTTCTTAGTGATTGTCGAGTCAGCGGTGGCCTAGTGGTCACCGCGGCCTAATACAGCAACTAAAAATATGTGTAATATTTTATATAGAGCAGTGATAGGCAATTTTACAGTCCTATCCAGCCTGCTGCAGATTTTAAAACAATATAATATTAATTACTAATATAATAGCTCAGATCTCTCGGTAACGCTCTGACGTCACCAACAATAAAACTCGCGCCATAGCACTGCGAGACGTTAAACAGCATTATTTCATTGTCAGAGAACCTAAATTTCAGTAATCTTAAATTTAAAAGAGTAATTGTCGTTCTAATTTCAAATTTAATAGCTCTAAAATAGTGAAATAAAATTTGCTATCGATTGATATAAAATTTATCTCGCTATGATCAATAGTTCCCGAGAAATTTTAAATTATATTAATCCTATATTTCAAATTAATTTCCGTTTTTTAATAGAAAGTAGTAAATTACGTCAGTGGTATGTCATGCGCGTGATATAGTTTGGACGCCAAATTGTATCTGAATGCAATCGTGGCGATGTTGTTTTCTTGCCAAGAATTAAATTAGCCACCAGTTACGTGAATCTACCATTCGTTCTCAACCGCCACCAGTTGCCGTTAATTCCAGCTTACACGATGACTATCAACAAATCGCAGGGGCAAACTTTCGATCATGTTGGAATTTACCTCGATGAGCCTGTCTTTTCACATGAACAGCTCTATGTTGCACTTTCAAGGTCCAGGATTCCCAATCACGTTAAAATTTACACAAAGATATCTGAAGTACAAGGAAAATTATTAAACAACGAAAAATACTTCGCACGGAATGTTGTTTACCAAGAGGATTTCTGAATAAAGAAATATTTAAATAATATGTAAATAAAAAAATATTTCCTGTCATAAAACATATGTTTATTTTATTTGTTTTCAATCGATGTTAAACATTTCTCTCGCAAGTATATCTATTTAAACACGTCAAATTTGAAGGGAAATCTCTCGAATGAAGAGGCAATTTGCACCTGTCAAACCATGACGGGTGATTTTCTAGTTTAAAATAATAGTACAGTCAGTACATTCCGTTTCGAACCAGATTATGAGGAAAAATTAGAAATGACCTCATAGCTTCATTCATTGCATTAGTATTTAAGAATTTTTAAAATGATATTTTTTTAGTCCTTAGGTATAGAGTTTTATAATAACTTATATTGGCTCGACAATAAGGGGCTGAGGTTGGTTTCGGCTTTGGAGCCGGAGGGTTCCAGGTTCGAAGAACGATTCTACTGAAGATCCGCCGTGTATGTAGGCTTGTCGCAAGTTAAATCATATGTAGGGATCAACCGTCCTTCCGCTGGTGGGGTGCGGAAGTTTGGAGGGCGCATGCCACTTCAGATCTCGTCCTCTTTATCTGATCTCTGTTCAAAATTACAAGGTCTGTCCCGAAATAGCTCTCGCTCCAAAACGGTTAGTGATCGTCAATGAACAATTTCGAAGACCATTAATTCATTCGAGATCTTTATTGCAGTACAATGTATTCAATCAAAATAACAATAAAAAGCACCACTTTTTTTAAAAAAACTTTCAAATCATTAGATGTTTTAAATCAGTTTTAATGTAATTGTTTTAATCCACCTGTTGTATGCTTTTTATATTATAAAACTACTTACTTAGAGAAAAGAGGACTTTATATCATAAACTTTAGATGATTTTATGGAAAAAAATTATTCATTTCATTACAATAGACTAAAAATTTTCGAAATTAATACTAAAATGCGCTTTATATTTTCAGAATAAAAACAAATGGTATTTTCATTCTGTATTATTCCGTTTCCAAGATGTTTAAAATTATCACAAACAATAAATGCAAAAAATGACACAATACCAAAGCAATAAAGGACCTAGTTATTTTACTGCTAAAATGATTAATTTTATGACAACTAAATAAAAAATTGTTAATATCGCATTTTTAGCACTTCGACGATTTTGAAATATTATTTTCGAATGGCGTGTTAGTTGGAAAATCATAGAAGGATTCATTTTAGCAATCATATTTTTGCTTGCTTCGATACCTTGTAACGTAATAAAACAGGATAGAAGTTGATTTGACATAGAATTTTTTTAGAAAGTTTCTGAAAAGTAATTCATATTATTTGCAGCAAATGTTATAGTATATTCATACTTAACCATTCAGATGTGTCGATAACTTTATTCTATTAAGATTAGAATGCCTACATCTCAACATAATTAAACTAACTAAAAGGGTATTTAAACAGAAGGTTTTTCAAATGCTTGTGTGTGTCTGGAATTCTAAAACCTTTACTCAAAAAGTTGTTATTTTCATCATTTTTGTGATCCTTTCTCACTAAAATAAATTTTTAAATGTAATCGTTGCTACTTTGAACTTAAAATTTTACAAATAAGGTCTTATAATACAGATAGATATGAATATCTGAATCTATTAACATTACCGATCACGCTTACATCTGCATGTAAGGCATATTTTAATGTGAAACTTTACACAGATAAGGCTTTAAAATATAGATAGCTATAAAAGTATAAATCAGTCAATATCTTACGTTAACATTCAAATCTAAATCTATATCAATCAAGATTTATTACATGTTCTAGTAAATAAGAAAATAGTTTAATTTTTTAAGATTAAAGTACGCATTCTGAAATTTCAAGTAAAAATAAATCTATACACACTTTATTCTTTTGCAGAAAAAAATGTTAGTTTCGAAATATCGGTGACATTTTCTTAATAAAATAATTTTTGAAAAAGGTAATATCTGAATAGTTTTTTACTTTAATTTTGCATCTAAGGATTCAAAATGTAGATAGATAGATACAAAAGTGCAAATAAATCAGCGTTTTATATAATCATTTCTGCTGAATAAGATACATTATATGTTCAAGCAGAAAGCCATGCTGTTTAACTCTAAAGACTTCTTAAGAGTAAGGTATACTTTCTGAAGTTTCAAAGAAATATTGCATACTATAGTAGTTTATCTAAGTTTCTTCTAGACATTCTGATATTTTAAGGAAATTAGTATAATATAGTAGTTTCAGTATAATCTATAAATTCTTAGGTTAGAGCAAAATTCTGTATGCTATAGCAACTTATCTAGGTATAATCCACGAATTCTGAGGTTTCAAGGAAAAACTGTGCACTATATAGAAGTTTATATATAATATATAAATTTTGAGATTTCGAATAATAATGGTATAATATAGTAGTTTAAGTGCAATCTTTAAATTCTGAGGTTTCAAGGAAACGCTATATGTATAAACGTTGATCTCAATACAAGTAATAAATTTTGAAATGTCAAGGAAAAATAGTATACTATAGCAGTTAATAATCTAAGTAGGATCTACAAATTCAGAAGTTTCAAGGAAAAATTGTATACTATAGCAGTTTATCTATAACCTATAAATTTTCAGAGTCTAAGGAACAATAGTATAGTATAATAGTTTAAGTATAATCTTGTAAATTCTAAGGTTTCAAGGAAATATAATTTATAAACTCTGAAATTTCTAGAAAATTGTAGACTATAACAGTATATGAACAGTTTATAAATTCTAAGATTCTAAGGAGAAATAGTATAGTGTAGTAGTTCAAGTGTAATCTATGAATTCTGAGGCTTAAAGTAAAAACTGTATATATATTGTAGTAGTTAATCCACTTTTGACGAATCATACAGAGATTGTAAAGTGTCTTCCAGCATAGCAACTCACCCGCACTCTTGAAGACGAAGATCTTCCTCTCATATTGCGCACAATAAATGAAGTAAACTTAGTAACACGTAGTAAAGTAAAAACCACTATAAGTCCATTCCAAGGAATATCTTCCTGGTAAAACGAATGAAGTAGGCAGGTAAGAGTCGATAGACGACGGTTCCCAGAAGAAAGTTCGAATTCAAACGATGGAAAGATCCGAAGAGGGGTTGTCGTTACGTACCAAGCATATTCACTTCCTCAAAAGCAAAGAGTGTTCTGATCTGCTGCCCGATTCGATCGACGATTTTTGTACCAGGTAAATGAGAGCAGGGATTGTCAGGCGAAAGTAAATTTATGACAGGTGGTTGCGCGACAATTTTAATGATTTTCCGCCACGTCTCTCCCCCCTTGCTCGCTGGGACATATCAGGTTCCATTGTGAACAGAATCGTGACTGAACCGTAATCATGTGAACTGTGCGAATCGGTTCTCTCCTGGTCGGTTCCTGCCTTGTTTTTTTCATGGCTAAGGTTCCTAAGGTGGGCAGACCCTTTTTTAGTGCTGTTTGGTTGCACTGCACTTTGAGGTCTGTCGTGGAAGGTCAGCATT